>JALIZH010007453.1:0-124339 GCA_030522465.1 Rhipicephalus appendiculatus
CTTCTTCTTCCTTCTTCTTTATTTTTTTCTTTCATGTTTCTCTTTTTATCTCTTTCTATATTGTCTTCTCTACTCCTTCCCCTCCTGCTAACCCTCTCATCACTCCTCACCGTGACTTCTGTTTCCCACATCTTGCGATGCTATACTGTGCAAAGTTATGCTTGGTTTACCCTTTACCTCTCCTTTCCATCCTCCTGACACTAACATTAATCCTCCTCCCACTCACTTCCCCTTTTCACTCCCTCACGGACGAGACTATACAAGGCTAGGCCATATTTTACCTTTTCCTCTCCTTATTTCCTTCTTTCTCACCCTCAATTCCCTTTCAAACCCCCTCTACTATGCTATACTACGCATGGCTACGCGATGCTAGGAGCTGCCTTACTCATGCCCGCTTAGGAATTTTCTGCCAGCACTTCACAAACCAACTTCGAACTCAGACAGCTCCGCTGGGGCAAGTGTTTTACATGGAAACTGTGTACCTCTCGTTGATCGGAATATTTCGCGACGTAAATAGAAAACTCGTATAGCGCGTATGTGCCGTAGAAATTGGGCAAATCAAAC
The DNA here is from genome assembly GCA_030522465.1 of Rhipicephalus appendiculatus. NCBI lineage: Eukaryota > Metazoa > Arthropoda > Arachnida > Ixodida > Ixodidae > Rhipicephalus > Rhipicephalus appendiculatus. Next base: position 565 of record JALIZH010007453.1, read on the forward strand.
TACTCACTACACTGGTCCACTAAAGATTAGCAAAGCTTTCCGTTGTTCGGAAAATTTCGTGGCGTAAACAGAGAATGCCAGGTTAAAGGATCAACTGACAATGGCTTGCTCCTCTGCTAGCAGATGCATGTGCTACTTACGTTTTGACCTTAGACGCTGAGGAAAGACATTCGGAGAGGTGGAAAGATGAGCCGAGCAAATGCGTCAAACTCCGTTTTCGTTCGCTGTAGACTCGTGCACAACTGCAGCGCCACAAATAAATTTCGACTTCTGTGTGGTTTACGGGTACTTTAACCATTCAAGGCAAACTGGATATCTTTCTTCGCAGTCAAACATACTGCATAGAGCTCAGTAGTCGTTTCAGTGAAGAAAACCACATGACGGATAATAAGACGCCTGTGAACAGTGACAACATCCTCCCACATGTTCACGGTAAAGGTTAGGTTGCATCTGCCTTGTAATCCACACGAGGGCTTCGAATGACGTCAAACGGCCCTTCGTTCTCTCCACGTGTGCTTCCCGCTTTCATATATGAAAGGCAGACCCACCTAGTAACTCATTCAGTTCATTTTAAACTGCCATGGTTAGACCACTGTAATAAAAGACACCAGAGGAAGAGCGTGAATAGAATGCTCGACAAAAGGAACACACCTGTCTTGCAGAAAATGTTTGCGGAACCAATCGCTGTCTACCAGAGCGATCACAACGCGATCATTACTGCCATTACTTCAAAGTAATAATAACACATACCTCTCCCCCCTTCCCATTAGCATGTGTGATGTCTCATACAGCTTCGCAGGACTTTCAGAGCGAGATGGCGGCCATTTTTTATTCCTTGTTTTTCTTTGGCGTACGTCAGAGCGGCTAGCCAAAGAGCCCATAAGAATGTTTGCCGCCACACTACCATCTTCAATGACATGGTTTCTCTGCGTTCCGCAGTAACTTCTAGGCGGAGTCTAGTGAATCACGGCCCATTAAAAAGAAACAGCAACGCCAAGCGTGAGGGGAACACGCAGCACAGCCACAGCGAAACCTGGAAGAGCGAAATTTGTTGAGCCCGTGGTAAACTCTCTTGGGGCAACTACAAGTACGCTTGCAAGGTTCCCACTACGTCATAAATCACCATAATTTTTGCGGAGTAGGGAAGCAGTCACTACGTAATTATTCATCATTATTCTCCGGCAGCGCAGCATGGTAATGACGAGAGAACTTATTTAACCCTTTTTGCCTACAGAAATTGTCCGCCTCGGTGGATCAGCGGCTAGGGCGCTCGGCTGCTGACCCGAAGGTCGCGGGTTCGATCCCGGCCGCGGCGGTCGCATTTCGATGGAGGCGAAATGGTAGAGGCCCGTGTACTGTGCGATGTCAGTGCACGTTAAAGAACACCAGATGGTCAAAATTTCCGGAGCCCTCCACAACGGCGTCTCTCATAATCATATCGTGGTTTTGGGACGTAAAACCCCACATATTATTATTATTATTATTATTGCCTACAGAAATTCTTTCACTTGTCAATCAGCGCTCTATTAATATAGTAAACATAATAAAATTGCATTTCTTGATAAGTGCTTTGAAGAAAAAAACCCTAGCCCAAAAGAAACAATGACGATGCAAGAAAAGGATTTGTGTCCTTGGAGTGCACTTGTTTTTTTTTTTTTGTGAACAAATCGTTTTACTTGAAAAGTCGTTTGCGCTGTGAACTAAATCAGCGGCTGTAATATGTAGGCCACGCATGACCTGTTTTCGCATTTGTTGTATAACCCTCATGCGTGGAAATTGTTTTGTTTTATTTATTTTTGTTTTCTTGAACCAGAATAAATAATCTTACCTTTGCTAGCTTATATTATTACGCATGCATGCGTCTTGGTGCAGTTTTTACCATTTTTATTCAACGATAAAACCTGGCGGGTGTCTGAGAATAAACTTAAGTTTGAAGTGAGCGCTCGAACTGTCTGGTTCTCGTTTTTTGTGTTTCTGGTCGTTTTTGCACTTCAATTTACTTTGGTGGAGCCTTACAAACCCTCCCGAGTTTATTCTCTTCTAAGCATAGTTCGTTAAACGTAAGCGCCAATAGTGTTGGCGCATAAATGCGTGCCACAGAGTAAAAGCAACTCCCTTTCCTCGCAACAGCGACATAAGACGCTTAACGTCTCATGCTTTCCTAATATTATCTGCGCATTTCAAAACCTTGCTATTCAGATGTATCCCGCGTAGTATTCAGTGTGTTAGGAGTCCATTGCATCTATAGGGGTACAAAATGTTATGTTGCGAAAATTATTTGAAATCGGCCTTTCGCCTGTCTGACATCAGAGCACCTGTTGCACAATGTGATATGACATTGCGCAGTTTTGGCCTTCGTAATTTTTTACGTCCTCGAAGTGGGGTTGTAATGGCGGTTACGAATCACCTTAAAATACCAAGCTTATGAAAATAGCGTTCAAATAATTTGATTCCCAAATAATTTGAACCCCAAGCTTTCCATTTGAACCACATGCATTAAAAATACGCAAGTGAAACTATAAATATGTATTTAGAAATCATTAAATACGAATAGCAGTATTTTTCATGTTTCGATAACAAAGTATAGACGGTACATTCCACTGATAACATGATTTTAGCCCTCAAATGAAAATATAGTGTCGATATTATGATGAACCAGCTTGAATGAAGTTATCCAAATGTCAAAGTTTTCTTTCCTTCTGCAAGTTTCCTTTCCTCCCTTTCCTTCTGCAAAAAAAGAGAAAATATTGAACTCACACAATTTAATATTCATTGAAATAAGTTGAGAGCTAGTGGTGCGCACTAACATGTTCGTTGCTAAGCGATCTGTGGATAAGCCCGTTGCTGCGACAGCTTCGTACGATTTCGCTGAATTCTCTGCAGGGCAGCCAGACGACAAATCTTAATCATGGTACGACCTCGGGCATCGACCGTACTATTAAATTATTACTGTGCAATTTCTAGGAAACTTTGCATGTGCGGCCACCTGCGACTTCGCTGTAGACAGCGCAGTGAACTCTTGACCTTCACGTTTCCTGCCACCACGGTCATTTCATTTTTGTTTCCTGTATACTTTGCTTTTTTATCTACCTTAATATTCTTAGCCATTCTCTTCGTGTTCCATTTCGCATCTTCTTTGTCGATGGTCACGAACAGCTTTTTTTTCTTCTTTTCAAAGGAGGTTGTTCTTCTTTTTATGATCGACAACACATATGTTTCGTTCTTGTTTTTCGTTTCAAAGCGGTCTAGTGGAAAGAGAACTGTAAAAGTATAATTAGTAAAGCTGCTATATTCATTTCTTTTTCCTCTTGATTCTCGTGTCCCATCTTCGCTTATAAATTTGCGCTGAATAAATGTTGAACGTTCCAACTAGGCCAGTTATTCGTTTTGTTCGCATATTTGGTTTTAACAGCGAAGCTGCTGTCTGCCTCGGTGGAACAATGGCTACGGGGCTCGGCTGCTGACCCGAAGGTCACGGGTTCGATCCCGGCCACGGCAGTCGCATTTCGATGGAGTCGAAATGGCAGAGGCCAGTGTACTGTGCGATGTCAGTGCACGTTAAAGAACACCAGATGGTCAAAATCTCCGGAGCCCTCCACAACGGCTTCTCTCATAATCATATCGTGGTTTGGGACGTAAAACCCTAGACATTAATATTATTAACAGCGAAGCTGTTCTAGCGCGGCCCGAAATGCCTGTCGTGATCCAAAACTATCATATCATGAACCAGCATGCGCTTCCTTCTTCCTCTTCTGCATCCCCGGCTATGCCCCAGTACACGTGTGCCGATTTATCTTGCGTGGTCTGATGAGTGAGAGAACGAGTACAGAGAGAAAGAAAGAGAGGAAGAAACAGAGCGACAGAAAAGAAAGAAATATATATAAAAAAAGTTGCCGGAAAAAATTTTGTTTGCGAGGCAACCATCGCAACCCGCGTATCCTCGATCTGATGGCGAGCGTCCTAACCACTCGACTATCCAGGCAGGCTAGCAGAACATAACATAGCCTTCTATAGTATAGTGTAGCAAAAGAGTGGGAAAGGGAAGTGAGCACGAGAAGAAAAGAATTGATAGTGAGGGTGAGAGAAAGTATCAGGGCAGAGAGTAAGCATAGCACAGAGAGAATCAGAGAGAAGTAGAAACAAATGCAGAAAGACAAAGAAAGAGAGAAAGAGCAAGAGAAAGAAACAAGGAGAGATAAATAAATCAAAATAAACACAGAAAAAAGGCAAACAAAGAAAAGAGAGAAGAACAAAGAAATAGACAAAGAAAATTTGCGAAACTTAGCAAAACTGCAAAAGCCAGCACTACATATGAGCCCGTCAACGCCGCTGTCTCTTTAGTATTGCGCCTTTAGTGCAAGTTGCGCTATGTATGCCTGTACACATAGAAGAAGAATTGGTCAATGCATTTGTTGAAGACGCTGATCTTCCAAAAGAATTCCCGGTGCTGCATGGTTTGTACGATGAAGACGATAAACGGGATGAAGATGACTTATAAGAGGGAAAAAACAGCGCAAAATTCTGACAGGACACACAAGGTGAAGAAGGCACGACAACAGCGCTGACTTACAACTGATTTATTTGCAAAACTTAGCAAAACTGCAAAAGCCAGCACTACATATGAGCCCGTCATATGTAGTGCTGGCTCTTATAAGTATGAACCAACTCGCCCAAGCCTCAACCCTCGAATGAAGATGACTACAACTAGATTCATCCGGTTTGTGTGGAAAAAAAAAGGTCTGCCACTGACACTGTCGCGGTGATTCATAGCGACCGACAGAGACACCGCGCAAAGCGTCCTACAACAGTTTAAAGCCATGGGACGCAAAGAGCACAGCTGGTGTGACGTCATGCCCAGCCGCGCTCTGCGATGGAGACCACCGCGCATAGCGACCGATGGCAGTTTGAAGTCATGGACGCAAATACAGAGAACTTTATATAGAAGGAATAAGGAAGCAAGCATCGCGACCACATACGGCATCATATGGTTAAGCCTCACGTGCGTGGTAGCTAAGCCACGCCCACAGACGAAGACATCGCTCGCAACCTCCGCTCTACAGTGCATAAACTGGTGGTGACTGATCGCGCCGAAACAGCCGTGGGGTGTCCTAAGAAATTGCGTACTCCGGAGGAAGAAGTAGTGCATCTCGAAGATAGACGTGTAGGTCGACGGGGAGTACGATTGGCGACGGGCCCGTGCTTCGCTGTGCGAAGCTTTGCACGACTTAGTGTAAACTTCTTGAGTTGTTTTATTGAAGCGAAGCTTCTTTTTAGTCACAAATTTCGGTGGCGGCAGTGGCGGCGTTGTACGCGAAAAACCTCGCGCCGCCGAGTGTTCAGAAATACACGCCGTTTTCCAATAAATTGTGTTCTCTCGATCATGCGCTTGTCGTCGATCAAGCATTTATGACATGGCATCTTGATATTTTATAGAGGTCACTTCTCATTTCTCGTTGCCGCATTTCATTTTTTCCTGGATATGAGCGCATCGCCGTCGTTGTTGCCAATGGCAACTGCAGTGTAGCGCTGCTTAGCTCGTCGATTGAGGTCCCATTCCCAACATGAATAAAGAAGAAAAGGTTAGGCGGGAGCATTGCGCAATAAGAAAGAAAGAAAGAAAGAAAGAAAGAAAGAAAGAAAGAAAGAAAGAAAGAAAGAAAGAAAGAAAGAAAGAAAGGAAGGAAGGAAGGAAGGAAGGAAGGAAGGAAGGAAGGAAGGAAGGAAGGAAGGACAGACGGACAGACGGACAGACGGACAGACGGACGGACAGACAGACAGACAGACAGACGGACGGACGGACGGACGGACGGACAGACAGACAGACAGACAGACAGACAGACAGACAGACAGACAGACAGACAGACAGACAGACAGACAGACAGACAGACAGACAGACAGACAGACAGGACAGGACGGACGGACGGACGGACGGACGGACGGACGGACGGACGGACGGACGGACGGACGGACGGACGGACGGACGGACGGACGGACGGACGGACGGACGGACGGACGGACGGACGGACGGACGGACGGACGGACGGACGGACGGACGGACGGACGGACGGACGGACGGACGGACGGACGGACGGACGGACGGATTCTGGACGGACGGACGGGACGGACGGACGGACGGACGGACGGACGGACGGACGGACGGACGGACGGACGGACGGACGGACGGACGGACGGACGGACGGACGGACGGACGGACGGACGGACGGACGGACGGACGGACGGACGGACGGACGGACGGACGGACGGACGGACGGACGGACGGACGGACGGACGGACGGACGGACGGAAGCTTCGCTTGCGAGCATTTTTCCGGTAGAAGAAGGACTTGTTTTCATGTACCTCTCCTGTCTTTTTTTCTCCTTAGCATTGAGTATTGGCAATTTGTTCCCAATAAAATATTTCTGCGGGAGAAGTCGAAGGCCCGCGGCTACCTGGAATAAAGAGGCCGTTCATCTTGGGCGCACAGTGCGCTTGCTATATATAAACGTTTATTCATTCTCCTGTACAGTCTTTGTACTTCAACAATGCCCTCTTCGATGGTTTGCTTCAGTTTCGCGCCAGTTTAAATTCAACCTACACCTATGTAAAACTCTGGTTTTTCAACAGATGTGCCGATAACAGTTTTTCTATAGCTTTACAAAACCATTCTATCTGCTTAATCTTCTTGCTGTTAATCTTCTTGATGTGTGCAGTGAAAACGGCACGAGCGTTCAATTCTCTAAAAAAATTATGTAAGCAAAAAGAATTATTCATCTTCTTTACTGTTTAAGTTTCGCTTTTGTCTTTCACAAAGCATAGCTCGCAGTGATTGGACGAAAGATTTCATTAAATTTCAAACTCGCATCAGCGCGGCAGAACTACGGAATAAATTTCGTTCATCAGCTTCACGTAATTTAATTAAACTTCATGAAGTTCGCACGAAGTTTAATTAAATTACGCAAAACGCAAACATGGAAGAGTGAAACTCTTCACTGCGGTATCACGCAAAGGCGTTCTATATGCAAAACACTTCAAAGCCCACTCCTTCATTTTCTCTCTATCGCCCCCCCCTCTTTTTTTTTTTTTTTTTTTGCTCGGTTTAAAATCACATTCCAAGATTTAAAGGCGCTTTCCTGAATCCTTCTTGACATCTCAATGGAGCTCAATATGTGGCGCCTTGCATCAGAAGGACGGGAAATGAAAGAGAAATAAAAATAATCAAATTACTCTCTTAGTGCTTGCATGTCATATACAAATGATGGAACGTCTTCATTAATCTAATGTGTTCTGGAACACGAAAAGAATTTATAAACCTTGACGACGCTGCAATGAACAGAACATAGACGTAGTTGTTTGCCGTGATCGAGCGGCGATTAAGGAGCCGATCAAGTTTATTATGGTGTAAAAAAATGAGTTCATTAGACTCTGTATAACGTCCAAACTTCGACAAAAGTTGTTGAAGGACACTTGAGCTTCTTCGCCTCAACAGTAGAACGCGACAGCCTCATTGGCCACCGTTCGCGTCGATTTCTCAATCGGTAGCCTCGCTTCACTTATCGGTGGACGTCATGCCGCAAGGAAAGAAGCGTCTGTGCGAGTAACAGTGGCCGTTTGGAACTATCTTAATGTGCCTACGGATGGCACAGTAGCAAAGAGTCCACTACGCTACGATTCTTCCTTTTCCTAATCAGCGAATTAACGACTACGATTCCGTAAGGCGACACGCGAACCTACGCAGCTGCTCACTTTGTTTATGCTTTTGCTGCTGATGTTGATTTAAATATCTCTCAGCGCTTTGTATTGGGTGGCCCTTTGAGCCCCTCACTCGCTGTGCAATGCCCGCGTCTTGACGCCTGGCGTGATTATACGCCTGTTCAATGCAACATTACATGCGTTGAGACAGCTCCTCGCATTACATGACATTTGTGTAGGTTTCTTTTTTTTTTTCGGAAGCATTTCGATGCAGTGGCGTGGCTTTGAAGAACAACACCTGCTTGCCGCGCAGAAGGCCTGGCTTCGATCGCCACTCGAACCGAAGCTTTTTATTATTTATTCATTTGCATCTCTCTCGAATTAGCGCGCACAGAGAGCGCAGATTTTTCGCTCACAAACCACGACGCCGACACCGTAGTTTCAACGAAACGAACTCTCTGACGCTATCGCGTTAATGTGCTTCACTGTACTTAACATTTTATATGTTGTGCCTGGCTACGCGTACAGTTCAGTGAATTGACTAACGTTTTTTTTTTTCGTTTTTTTTTTAACAGCGGAGCTGTTTATGTCGAGAAGTTTGCCATCACGAACCGGCACGTGCTCTCTTCATCCTCTTCTTCATCATCTTCTTTGCCCACAGAGCACGTGCGTCAGTTCGACCGACGTGGGATGCAATAAATCTGATGGGCGAGAGAACGAGTACAGAGAGAGAGATAAAGAGAGAACGAAAGAAGGAGATAGAAGGAAATAAAAACAAACAACTTCCTAGCGAAAAGACTTTCTTGGCGAGGCTGGATTCAAACCCGCGTACCCACGATCAATGTAGCGAGCGTCGTAACCACTCGGCTATCCAGGCACGCTAGCACAGCAGAGCATAGACTTGTATAGTATAGGATAACAAGGGGGGTGGGAACAGGGAAGTGAGGATAAGGATTAGAGAAGTGTAGAAAGCTGGGCCAGTTGGTATGGATCCATGGAAGTTAGCAGCGCGAAAAATATATGAAATTTCCTTATCATGCAGTGTTACCGATCTTGGGATTACATGAGACATGTGACATGTGTGTGCTTTTTGGTTTTGAGCGAGGAAAGAAGAGCAAGTTTTGTCTGCGCATGTACCGTTTGGCGGTGTGATGCATATATGTTTTATTTCCGATTAAAGAAGCTTAGTTGAAAGTCAGCGCTTGTACTTGTCTGTTCTCTCTGTGTGCGTCGTCTCGTTTTTCGCGCTGCTAACTTCTCAGGATTAGAGATGTGAGGGTGAGGAGCAGAAGAGAACGAGTAAAGGAAGAGAAAGAAAGAGATAGAAAGAAAGAGAACGGGAGAAATCGATAAAAAGAAAGGGAGGAAAGGGAGAAAAGATTGAAGGCGAGAGAACGAGTACGGGTAGAGAGAGAAAGAGAAAGACGCAGAAAGAAAGAGAAATTAAAAAATAGCTGGAAAGAAAGGGAAAAAAAGAGAAAAAGAAAATGACGGATAAATAAACCGAGAGCGATAGAGACAGAATTAAGGTGATAAAAGAGAAAAGAAAGAGAGCAGTCATAGTCGTGTAAAATGTATAGCAACTGGTTGTAAAGGAATGGTGAGACTGAAAAGCTTAGCCAAATCAAAACCAGCCAGGTGCCCACCAGCTGTGATATGACCCAGCCTTGCACGGCTTAGGGCAAGGTGCTCTATCTTTTTCTTTAAACTAGATAATCTCTGGTACAGCGTCATAAGGCCATATTCAACAAGAGAAATTAAGTTTCGCGAAAAGTTCACTTATGAATATACGAGAAAAGTTTGCGTTTAAGATAACTGTGGGGAAATTTTAAAAACTGCACTTCACGCACATTTATAAAAATACCACTTTTCTGTATAAGTAAGCCTCCTGGGAACGAGGCTATAAATGTTTTCATACTTGTTTCTATAAAGTAAACACAGTTAAATCACTAGCTTACACGCAACACTAGACGTAAATGTTCCAGTCTTTGGAAAGGTACGTTTTGTAGGAAGCGGAATATACATTGTTCACCGTTGCTGGTTTTTCAGTCTTCGCCTAGTCACAACTAGCAGCCGTCGCTATAAAGTGGCCTTGGCAAGTGGCGCATATTTTGTCGCATTCAGGTGTGTTTGTTACTACTATAGTGTACCATAGGAGGAACACTATAGTTGCTACAGTGAAACATCGCAAGCAACGCGAGCGGTTTGTTTGTCGTGTTAGGTGCATTTTGCTCCTTCCATTTTTTTTAAAGACGATAGTCTTTCTTGGGATACCTAAACGGAGAAATTTTTGTCTGTCTGTCTGTCTGTCTGTCTGTCTGTTTCTCTGTTTGTCGGCACGTCGCACGATTCAACTAGCTGGCTAAAGTTTAACCCCCTGCCTTACGACCTCCAATCTTGACCGAGGGGCATGTGTTCATACGGGTGAGCGTGGGCAATTAAAAATTCAAATATTACGCATACCTGAGGCACAACATCAATACCTTAGTACTATTCGCAGTGTCCCTTTAAAACAAAATCTATAGATACGTAATTATAAAGATCCTAGTGTTTATTACGCGGCGCTGAAAATGCGCCGCTGTGTACAAAACAAGTCTCCGCCCAGTGATTTAACTTCGACGCTGTGGTGCTGCCACCTGGCAGCAGCATAGTTCAACACAAGCCGATGTTCCCCGGTAGCGCTGTAGATGGCGTCCTCTTCTGTTTTATCAATGCCAGCCAGATGCGGCTGATTAATCGTAGAAGAGCGCTGTCTCAGGCAAGGCAAAACATATATGGCCGCTTGATGAAATACGACCCACTCTACAGGACATGATCAGAGAACGCAGAGAAAAGACCGACGACCAAATTTCAGCGGGGAAACGCCGGCGTCCGTCTAAGCGTGCCCGGAAAACGTCCGAAAAACGAGCCCAGCGGCTAGCTCAGCTATTAAATTGTGGTACTCATGCCGCTCATGCAGTGCAGTCGGCACAAGACTATCGTCTTTCGACGACATTCGCAGCGAAGCACGCAGATACGCGGCCAATTTTTTTTTTTTTTTTTTGCTGCTTTTCTGCGTTTGCTGTATTTCGCTAACTCCATAGAATTCACTGAACGCCCCAGAGTGTTCCCATTTTTCCTACTGAGGTGATTCTTACAATATGGAAGGAATCAACAGTAACAAAATATTTTCAACTTGTGAGCGTCTCTAACATGCTTCGTTGCAGCCAGGCTTCCGCCTTAGTCCTGCGGATGCAGGCTCCCAATAAATTGGTTGGGGGCCCACAGCAGCTCTACGGACGTGCGCTGTCAGCCGCTTCTAATCGTCTGCATACGCCGCTGCGGACGCCCACCTAAAAGCAAGTGAAAGAAGCTCACCTGTCACCGTCGGCGTTTTCTCTTTCGCCGCTGTCATCACAGTGTTGCGGTCGCGATCGAAGCTGGATCACGGCGTGCGGGAAGAATGTTTCTGCTATCACTGTTTATATACTTTCGTTGATGCGGGACAGCCTTGCTTGAGATGCATTAACAAGGTCCGCCGTAAGAACTTGAAAGGTTCTGGTGCCGTAGAATCCCTATACGACGAGGAGCTGGAGCACTGGTGGTACGGGGTGACCACGCTCGTTTTCCTTTTGGCCCAGCGACAGGATTTCCGACAGGCGTAGCGCTGCTCTCATGGAAAAGGGTTACCACGACAGCAAATCCCCGCCGGTATACGGCTCTATGGGATTCTGCTGGCTCCTTTGAACTGGGTGTAATGGTGACGCGTAATGATATGCTTCGTCCTGTGCAATTCCTACTACATGGCCAGCGCAATCGGCAAAGTCTGTAGGACTGCCATAGTAGTCGGTCATTTTATTTGACGACCAAAAGGCGAAATTCGCCCTGGAGGTAGCCTGTAGCTGTACATTACTTTCCGGCAGTTACGTGCCGATTTAGGCTTGCCTTTCACACCTGAATAAAAACAAATAACAAAGAAACGCTAATTGTAAGTCAGCGCCCTTTCTCTGCATCTGTATCTTTTGTCAAAAAAGAAAAAAAAAGACGATCTTACGTGCGAGAAATTCGTGTGTGCTAAACTTTACTACTTCGCTCTGCACTTTGGCGTCCCTCACGACACCTAAAAATGGTAATGGTATGGTAAGTGTCAAAATAGTAAATCAGAGTAATACAATATTAATAACCATGATTCGTAATTTACGAACCGCTCACCAGAAAATTCCATAAAGGCGGGAAGCCGCACAGAAATACAAGGAAGCGAGATAATGCGAAAAAAGGTTTTTTATATAGGCAATCTTAATTACGTCGAATCTGCCTAATTTACGTCAAGTTGTTCTTTGTGCGCGACAAAATGGTGTTTGAACATTACTTGAAAGAAAGTGTTTCGACTGTTGCATTTATGTTGCGGCAAATGTACACAGGAATAAAATGACAAGGGAAAAAAGGCAAGATGTCTCCCAGGTTCTTCCTTTCTATTCAGTGTATCAGATGAGATGTAAAGGAATTGAGCACTGTCCCCAAGGATGAAGACCTTTGTTTCGTATAAGAGCTCATATAGGCGGTGACAGCGCCCCTCTGTAACGTGCCAAGTACAGTGAAATCTCGGTGATACGATCACAGCTCATACGAATTTCGGGGTGATACGAATTTTTCTCGGGTCCCGGCCAAGGCCCATTGGCCTGCAATGTAATGGAGTATGGTTGTTGCGAACCGATTTTCACCCCGCGATGTTTGATACGAATGTACGCTACCGCCCAGCTACGAAGAGGTACTCTCCGCGCTGTCACGGAAGTTGCGTCAAGCCCGTGCGAGCGCGAGAACGCAAGCGTGGGCATGCGCTACGCACCGCCAAATCATCAGAATCGCGGTGTAACAAAAATACTTTTCTTACGGTCAGAATAAACCTTCAGAGACGCGTCACGGCCTTCGAGATTGTGTGCTGGAATCTTTGAGGCTCTAATGTGCCTCCGTGTGCCTTCGCGTTTAGATTACAGAGGGCATTGGCGCCATGCTTCTTCTTCTTTTTTTTTCTAACGCGTCGACGCGGGCTGCTGTCGTTGTACTGTGTTTACACGTGCCTGCCTCGTACATCAAACATCCTGTGAAAGGTGGACGAGGACCGATAGAAGGCGAGGACGGTCTTGGCGAAGGAGTCAGGCCCCACAACATCAGCATGCGCGACTGTTGAGGTCGCACTTGTGCGGGCACGGCCGTAAATCTCCTAAAAAACACCCCCAACACCTCCGCGATAGCAAAATCATAACATAGGACCGTGTTTCTGAAATTTTTTGGCATTGATCAATCGCGTCAAAGCGCTTCTTCCGTTACTTTCGCCGTAGTACTCCGGTGTCATACGAAAAAGTATACTAAAATTTGGAAAGGGCTACTGCTGTCGCGGGTCACGACGCACCTCATTAATTTAACACGCGCCTACGGGCAGTATATTTACGAGTGCTGGTATGATTGCCGACATCTAAAAACTTAACTGGCAATCATTCAGAGTTCTTCCTGTCGTTGCTGCGGCCCTCAAAAACAATAAATGAAAATGTACGCCAGCTTTCTTTTCTCGCATGCTAATTTTCCATGCTTTCTGGTGATACGAATTTCGGATGATACGAATATTTTTGGCGGTCCCGCAAGATTCGTATCACCGAGGTTTCACTGTACTTACGTTTTATATAAGTGCACCGCTTACAAAACAGGATTTGTACTAATGTGAGAGCTGACAGGATAACTTAAGTAGGAAAACGAACAGAGCATATCAGTAATATTAAGAAAACACAGGGTAGATGCTTTACTTATATATAATAATCGGCTCGGTCCCGCCATATTTATATGTGCGAACGTTTCATTGCAATACTTATATTTTTCTTTGCTAATAACCCTGGCTGGTTACCGGTTACCCGAGCTTATGTGCTCTGTACGGGTTTGGCGCCGGACCAGAATTACTAAAGACAGACCAGAGAATCTGGACTGGACAGTCTTGCCATTATACAACCCTAAATAGTTACAATGTCATCTAGTTAGGAAAGGTAAACACCTTACATGTGAAGCCCCGCCCCTCCCAAACACGGTCGAAGTCTAAATGGAATGTTTGCAGAATTATAAAAGGCTGTTTTGTAACATCGGAAGAACGAATACAAGTTGTTAAGGCCAGCCCTTTCCTATTGGTACTTTTCTGATTGAATGCAAACTCGTGGCTCTCGTCTGAACAAGTTGACCTTCATGACATGACAGTGGAAACAGTCTACACATCAAAATGTAATAATAATACTTATTATTCGAGCTTAACGTCCCAAAACCACGGTATTATTATGAGAGACGACGAATTGGAGGGCTCCAGAAATTTGGCCACCTGAGGTTCTTTAACGTACACCTAAATCTAAGTTCGAGCCTCAAGCATTTTCGCCTCCATCGAACATGCGGCCGCCGCAGCTGAGATTCGATCACACGACCTTCGGGTCCGCGATCGAGTCCCATAACCACTGCACCACTGTGACAGGTCACGTCAAAATGTAATATTAATGTAATATAGCATGCAAGACGCACGTGGCACACGATAGAAGAAAGGAGGGCGAGTGGAAGTGAAGGCAGTAGGCTGTAAGCCGTAGGAAAGTGGTCATGCATTCCTGCTTCGTCAGGGTGGTGCTGGCGCCTGCCCGGGCTTGAAGCCTTGAGGAGTGTTTGGAGGTGGACGCCGTAGGCGACAGAGATCAAGGCGAGTTCATTTCTGTCTCTATGGGGTAGGGCCACCACCGGCTACGGGCTCGTTCTCCCAGCGTACGAATATGCGCTGTAGTGAAAAAGAGGAGATGCGCTCGATGCGCTCGACTTCTGCGTCTCGGCATCGCTCACCTCGCAATCATGCGCCCCGGCCAAGAGGCGATGTAAGTGGCGGGGGTGGAGGTGTCGCGATCAATTATTTGAAACAGTTTTAATCAATTAATTGGATTAATTGATAGGCGGTCATCGATGACAATTAATCGTTTTGTGGTGTACTTTTAATCGATTAATCATTCAGCTATTTTACCATCCCCAGAAATGTAGGGCCGAGTGCCTCGGTGAACGGCGCTGGTGAATTTGCCATCACGAGTGGTGAGGCGCCAGACCATAGCGGCGCCTTCATTTCTCCGAGTACGGCTGTCATCTAGAGTGAAGAGCTGGGAGAAGGTATCTGGGAATAACCAACACACGCAGATTCATTATTTGCATTTAAAAGCGCCCTTTGTGTAACATGCCGTTACTGTACACACATCTGACATGACTTTTTCGTTTTAAACAATTTAGCAACGAATACATATTTCCACAAGAAAGAGGGCAGGAACCTCGTTTTGCAATAAGCACAGGTTATGCACGAATGAAAGCCCTTCCTTTCTGAGAAATCGCCTCAAAACTCGTTCCCGAAATAAACGCGCCTTTGTGCCGGCAAATTCCGACAGGCAAGTGCATTCTCCGGCAATCAGGGGCACACCGTCAGTAGTTATTGACCGCGCGATTTGCAACCGTAATCCATCCTTAAATACTCAGACAAATGCGAGTACGAGCGCCCGAACGACACGCAGCGCGTGCGGAGGCCTACGTAGAGATCAGACATGTCATATGCCAGAACTACCATACATAACTCCCACAGCATTTTTTTTTCTGTTCTGCCTTCCAAAAGGGGTCAAATGGATAACGGAAGACAGTCACGGTGCCGTGACCCTCTTGTGACTCTTTTTGTTTTCTTAGAGTGCATAAGGGGTGCTTACGCAGCTTCACGGAGCTTGGAAGATCACTCTGCTTGTGTTAAAACGATTGGGAGCCATGCCTTGCTAATACAGGCTGCATATTATTAAGTATGTGTGAGGGGCGGGGGACCAGGCCTTTGCACTCAATTGCGCACATTATTTTGTACTCGGGACAGACAATCATTGTAATTTTGCCACTCTTGCTAAAATATATCTTTCCAGATGTCAGTCGGATCGAGTATGCAATTGAAACTGCACAGAATTATTTCTGCTCTTCTGCAGCTTACTTCTGAACATTTGTGCGATGTGCAAAACACCATCATGAATTAGGTCTGCTGGCCCAGACATCCACCCTTGTTACTATATGTACTGTGTAGTGTTCGCTAAACTGCAGCAATACCTTGGGAAACGAGCATTTTATCGCGACATCAACTATGCGCATGAGAGAAAAGCATTTGCATTAAACCTTTCTTGAGTTGTAATGTGGTCACAAGCCTATTACTCGTGCACGGCCCGCGCATGATGGTCTTCAGGCCGTGAGTTTCGCCTCTGTAGCAGTGATGTCGAGTGTGCATGCCATTGCGCTCACTCTAATTGGTTTTGTCCGAGCCAAGGCAGCGTTCTGTCTTCCGTTTTGGGTATCGGCGGTGACCGCTTTTACTCAACAGTTGGGTTAGGAAAAACCGTACACTCTAAATAAAGGGGGTGGGGGAGGGTGAGAATGGAGTAACGGGCTGCGTTCCTCCTTAAGAGCAACGACTTTCTCCTTTGCGGACGCTTTACCTGTCAGACTCTGTCACGGAATCACGCCGAGTTACGCCGTGATTCCGTGCTGCGGAGAGCGGCGTATATTTGCCGCCCTCAGCGCTACGGGTAATATATTTCGCATTCTTACGCACTCAGTCGGCAGTGTCACATTATCCAGCACTACCCGACCTCGGCCAGTTGCGTGCGATTATTTTTACCCACTTCGTGATGTGGAAAGAAAACGAAAATAACGTCGGAAACACATTGGGTTAGACGCCACCACGTGGCAGGAAACGCAGGGGGGCCACTCCACACGCCACAGTTTAAAATAAAAAGAATTATGTAAGAGCATCGGGTTTGGCATTGTCGACACTCGCAGCGTTTGAGAATATAAACTAATTCATTTATATACCAAGGCACCGCACGTTTCACGGCCGATCGCCCATGGTGGGTTGCGCCAGATTAACAAGGGTCAACCAACCAACCAACTTGCAGCGCGCTGCTCAAACACTAAGACGTAACTACTGTGACAGATGTTAGTTCAAGCTTGTCCTGTGTATGACTGCGCGTTCTTGTCGAGCATCCGTTTTTGTGCTTCAGCGGCTCGCTACAAGTATTGAGCTGCTTGTCGTTCTTCGTGTGATATTCAAATATCTGCTATCGCATTCATTGCTTCGCCCTTGCCACGAAACTGTGACTTTTTTTATTTTTTATCGCTCGGCGTGCGTGCGATGCGCCGCATGTTTTCGTGTGTCTCGTGTTGTTGGTATACGTTTGCGCCATATCCGTTTGTCATAAATATAATAATTCCTGCTTCACAAAACAGTCTTGCTTCATTCAACACCTAAGACTGTACACCAATAAGAGATTTTTGCCCCTTGAGCATAATTGGCAAGCTCACGCATTTTTAGTTTCGCATGCCACTTATAGCACTTATCAATAGAACAAGTAATATGAATAAGCATCAAAGTTAATTCTTTGAACATTTTAGCAAACGTGATACCACTGCACAGTGCTTTCGTGAAACTACGATAATATAAAACTGCTAGATTTTCACGAGACAAAACCACCGTATGATCACCAGGCAGGCCGTAGTGTAGGACTACGGTTTAATTTCGACTAACTGCGGTTCTTTGGACGTGCACACAAACATAAGCGCACGGGTGTTCTTTGCCTTTCGCCCCTCTCCAAATGCGACCGCAAGGCCGGGAGTCGAACCCACGCCCTCAACCTTAGTAACGTGAAACCCAACAGCTAAGCTGCCACGGCAGGTGCAAGCACAAAGGGAAATAGGCAGCGAAGTTTCAAGGAGCGTTTACTTCCCACACTGGATTACAATCAAAAAACACTACACTACATCATATTGCACATTTATGAAAAACAAGCCAATGACTTCTGTGATTAAGCCAAAATTCTCAATCACACGCGTTTTGGAATTACGCATGCCATCATAGAGAATTAGGGCGGAATAATGCACGTGAGCAGTGTGTATCTCTCGTTCACAGGATCCTGCTTTGGCGTGCGAAACTCGACACAAAACACACTTCCAGTGGCAGCTGTGCACAGTATGCAATTACTAACACTCTCACCCACCTTTGTGAAAAAAGTGTTACAAATCTTAGTAACCACCCCCACAACGACAACGATACAGTTGTCGCACAATGACCGCAAGTTGAAACGTCAGGTGAATACCTTGACGTAACTATAGCAGAGTAGTGTGTAGGTACAGTGTCCTAAAATATAATAGGACACGTAGTATGTGTTTTGTTCTCTTCCATGATTTGCGTGGTGTAGCACAAGTCACTCTACTCATGTAGTTGCGCTGCCGCGACTCTAAGAGCCACTGACATCCCTGACGAAAGAACACCGTCCGGGACGAGGGCATCTTGAGTTGTTTCTAAGCACGACCAGCGTTTTAACTTATGTATACACAACTTAGACCACCGTTACCGTATCAGTAGCATTTTCATCGAAGGGCTAGCAGTTGAACGAATTCATTGCTCATCGTCATACATGTGGTCAATGCCGAAATAGAATGTTAATAGATGGTAACGCCAAACCACTCAGCGAAGTCGGCGGGACGGAGACGACAGAACCTGGCCTGCATGCGGCGCCCTCCCACAGTAACAATAAAAAGAAAGAAATTAGAGAGGCAAATTTTATCTGTGGCCACTTTCCGAGAGATGGCGCTACTTTCAAAATGTCGTCGGAATGATGTGCATGGTTCAGAAGGTAGTCATTTTCACATGGAACTTAATTTAATCCACTCTGTAAATATAATATTCATTATTATGCGGATTTATGAATAATGAGCTTGACCACGCGATAGCTACAATATAAGAATGAAACAGACTCAAATAGAGACAGAAGAAAGAGAGCAGTGCAGTAAGAGGAAGAGAGAGAAACAGATAGACAGTAGGAAATAGCGAGAAACAGAGAGAGAGAGAGATACAAATCAGAGAAAGAGAAAGAAATCGAGAGAGGATGGCCCAAAAGAAATAAACAAAGACAAAGAGGAGATATAAAAATAGATATACTAGGAAAAAGAGAAAGAAAGGCAGAGAAAATGCTTAGAAACAAGACAGGCCACCTCACCTGGTTCAATTTTTTGAAGCTCACTTAATTTTGTCTAATTCTTCACTGTTTATTCTGTAACTGCTTATCTTTCACTGTTTTGTTGAGTAGAAATCCTAGTTTTCATCGCAGTATATATTTCCCCTAATTGTATTCCAATTCACCGTTCATGTATCGTAACAACTTATTTGTATCTGATTATATGCTATATTAACATCGTGTACACCAGTGGTCGGCAGCATGCCGCTCGCGAGGCAGTAAAAGTGCGACTGTCAGCCTAACATTCTAAAGAAGGGCGCGAGGGAAAGCAACATTGGTTAATTTTCAACACACATGCGTGGAAATTGGCAAAATTTGCGCTCCCCTCAACTTTGCCTAGATATATTATGATTGAGCGGACTTCATACATCTCCTGTAGCAGTTCTTAATACGCTGTTCTTTCCCGCGTGTACTTTAGTTCAGTGCCCGACCATGTACCCCCCGCATTTACGTTTTCTTTTTCTCTCTCCGTTATTCATTATTGATTGATTATTACAGTGACCGATGGATTTTCAACTTTAGTCCATATACTACGTTTTATCCGGATAATTTTATAATGAAGCGACTTAGCTGTGGTTCAGAGACCGCCACAAGACCGCTTCCGAAGTTATAGGTTCTGACAAAATTCTTCTTCTTCTGCTTCTTCCTCTTCTTCTTCTTCTTCTTCTTCTTCTTCTTCTTCTTATTATTATTATTATTATTATTATTATTATTATTATTATTATTATTATTATTATTATTATTATTATTTCACATACTTACACAGACACCCAAATTTATTGACACAGTAATATTTTGTGTGCACTCTTAATACGTATGAACCACCGCGGCTTGCTCACTTGCTCTGCAAAACTCAAGGACACGAGATTCATATGCCACCACGAATACCGCCTTTAGATGTAAGCAAAATTAAAACAAACCAAGAAACCAAAAAAAAAAACATAACCACCTTAAGAAATCTTGGTGCGAGTTAAAAAAGACCCCGATGGTCAAATTAATTCCGAGTATCCCGCTATGGCATGACTTGTAATCATAGAAAATTTTAGGCACGTGGGACGCCATCCTCAAAGGCTTCAAGGTATACGTGAGCTAATTTAGGAGCACCGCTACTAACAATGGTTCTATCACTAATTGCAGTCATGGAACACGCTTGTAACAAAAATGTGAAGCGGTTAGCAACCGAAAGTTAGCAACGACAGCCTTTTCTTTTATGACATATGTTGTCGAACATTTCGCTTTACAGAGTTGCTAGGCGCTCTTTTTTTCTTTTACAGGGCGACGCTTTAAACACACGCCTAGCTCCTTCATTGAGCATTTATCGGAAGCGGTGAAAAGGGCTCTCTTTCGTTTCAAAGCTTCTTCAGCTAATTACTTTTTCACACCCTTAAATGGCAAGGCAATAAATTAAGCTGCCGAGTATTGCTCAATTCCAACAGACATTCAAATCAATACTAGCAGAACTTTCCACACAGTACTCTTTTTTTTTCTCTCGTAGTCCCGCACGTCTGAAAACTGCGGAATGCATTCAGTTTATTTTTATCGGTCACAGAATCCATCCGAAGCTGTACGTACATCGAAATACTATAAGGCAACACGCAAACACTAGCAATAAAGCAAGTGAAGAGCAATGGTCGGAACGCTAACGACGAGCTGCACACCGACGCAAATGGAGTTTATGCTCAATAATTACTAATAAGGGCATGAATAAAAGCGTATGCACCGTAATGATAGAGTGCACTAGTGATGCAGAAGGGGTAAGGACTTCCTAGCGGCCCATCAAAGTGAAGGACTGTGTCGTTGCCGCAAGTACAACACGAATAATCAGCAATTCCGGTTCGGTTTTGGACGAGAGCTGCAATTATTGGCCGTGCTTAATGGCAGAGTTGAGGTGCATTGGCGCTGATGAAGGAAACGGAAGAAAAGAAACAGCAGAACGCAATTAATTAGGCAAGTGTCATTGATTAATGAAAGAATCGAAATGCAAAAATATCAAGTACTTTTACTTGAATGAGATAGCGCTGATTTCGTTAACGAATGGAAAACTATTTATTTATGACGTTCACTCTAGCGTAGCAGAAATGCTTATTTAGTTGTTACTTCAGCTAGTTGAATACCGGAAAGTCCAAAACAAGCACTAGGATTCACATTCAGACAACGAGCAAATGCTTTAACCAGATGCACTAAGCAGCCCAGTACTATAATTAAAGTCGACGTCATTTCATCGCCATATTCTATACGCGCTTGAGATCCCTCAGAAGAAACATTAACGTGCGCAGTAGCTATCGACCCTAACATTGATATTCGCAATGCGTAAATATAGGCTAACAACCTTGTCATTAACGGTGGTAACTTAAGTGTAACCTCACAATAGCGCGAAGAAAAATACTAGGTGAACTACTAGGTGAATTATTAGAAAAAGCAGTTGCAAAGTCTATCCACTGACTACTCGGAACTATGCTCGGAGGGACTGTTTTCTCCAGACCAGTAGCGAAGCCGGAAATATTTTCCGGGAGAGGGCGGGGTTAATGATTCATCTATGCTTGTACGTTTGTATGTGTTTGTATACTTGTACAGATGCAAAACAGAAAAAAAATGGCGGGTAAAACCTTGAACCCCCCCCCCCCCCCTCCCTCACTGGCTACGCCAATGCTCCAGACCCGGCGAAAATGCTTGAGGCCCGTGTACTTAGATTTAGGTGCACGTTAAAGAACCCCAGGTGGACTAAATTTCCGGAGCCCCCCACTACCGCGTCTCTCATAATCATATCGTGGTTTTGGGACGTTAAACCCCCGATATTATTATTATTATTATGAATGCTCCAGACCCATTGAAAGAGGCAATCATTCAGGCTTCGATCTTCATTCACTTCGCTAGCGGATTCAAACGCGCTACCAAACTTTCAGTACAACTGGTTTTGGCTTCTGCTCGAAATAACCGCACCGTATCGCCACGAATCTAGCCGCGAAAGGTATAGTAAGTGTCGAGTGTAAATTACGCTATCGTGGCACAAACTGATGAAGGTGAAAGAGAAAGCGCGTGCCTAAATTAGCCCTAAAATGTTCGCTTTTCAATCCGTGAGCACTATCTCTACTGACGGGTTTCACATGGTTTGGTCCTGCCAGTCTAATAAAAGCGTCGCGCCAAACTACGCAGCCGACGTGGGAGGGGTGGCAGGGGGCTTTGCCTAGCCCAGCTCTCGAGGATCAGCGCAAGCTCGTGGAGCGGGCGCAAGTTGCGGCTATAGGGACCCGCCCAATCCTCTCTCGCACTCATTCCAGTGTACCATTTTCTGCAATAAATGTTTCATTAATTCGTTCGTATTGACGGGTTGGCGCATATGTGTAAAATGACTACTTTTACAGACGACAACAAACACTGTGCACTCCCATCGCAGCTGCCTAAACCAAGTTTTTTGTTTGTTTGTTTGCTAAGAATATGTTTCGCTTGTGCTGGGATCATACCATAGCTGCATGAGATCACAGCGATGGTTCAGTTCTTTATAATTTATTTCTAGCGACCTGCTAAGCTTTTCGTTGTGCTGTTTCGTAACGCCAGAGAACTATCATAATAGAAAACCGGCACGCGCTATCTTCGACCTCTTCGTCATATTCTGCTTTCATTCCAGAACAGGTGCACTTGTTTGTCTAGCGTGCGATGCGATAACTCTGATGGGTGAGAGAACGAGCACAGAGAGGAGGAGACAGAAAGAGAAAGAAAAAGCGAAATTCTTAGCGAAAAAAAAATTCTTGAAGAGGCAGGATACAAACCCGCGTATCCGCGATCCGAAAGCGCGCGATCGTTAGCACTTGGCTATCCAAGCACGCTAGCAAAGCATAGCAAACCCTTGTAGACTATAGTATGCTAAGGAGGTGCGAAAAAGAAGTGAGAATGATGTGTAGGGAAAGGAAGGAAAGAGAGAGTAAATCGTAGCATAGAAAGAAATAGAGAAATAGACATCAAGACGAAGAGGTAGAAAGAAAGAGGAACCGGGAAATGGAGCGACAGAGAAAGAGAGAGAAAAAGAAAGAAATGATTGAAGGAGCGAGAAAGAGAAGAAATATGCGTATTTACAAAGGAAGTAATACAAATAAACGAATTAAAGAAGACAGAAAAGACAGAAAGCAGAGAGAAAAGGAAAGAGAGGGGTGAAATGAGAAAGAGAAAAATAAAGAGAAACAAAGGTCATCAATATCCGTACTTCCTCTAGTCTTTGCAGCGCTAGTGCCAAGATGCTGTAATTTTCTTTTTTAAGTGAGACATATAATTTTACAAAACAAAAACGTCTCTGCTGGTCATTCGCAGCATCCAGATATAATATAATTATCGCGGCAAACAGGCGATGCCTTGTGCATTGATATTGTCACCACAATATTTTGAAAAGTAATTTACGTTGTATTTTTTTGGCATGGTCATTAGCGACTCAAACGAACTACATGACTGAATGCCGCCCCTTTGTATACGTTCAGGTGTGCTAAGTAGCCTCATTCAAGACTTCAATGAAGCATTTAAAAGAGCACTTCGTAAAGATGGTTAATGAACGCAGCTGAAACGTGCGGCCGTGGTGTTTATCACAGGGTTAGTTCCGAGGGTTCACTAAAGTATTTCTCAATTATTGGTTACGTCTATCCAGAAATCTTAATTGGTGTTTGCCGCCCGAGTACGTGTTCCTTTCTTAATTATTAGGGTACCGATGGTAAGTAGCGGAATTCGCTTAATTAGCGTAGCACATACGCGCTTGGAATCGTTGCGTACATCTGACGGATGAATATTACCTTCGCCTATAGTCTGTAATTCCGTCACTTTGTCACTGTAATTGCTTCACTTTGTCTGCGTAGCCTGCAGACAAACATTCTGCCACACGTTCGAGTGTAGTATTTTCGACTGAAGAAGGATATTAAGCTGGGTTTATTGGCACATTCCGACTTAGGGCAAACGGCGCGAGGACTGTGCCAAAAAGGTAAGGAGCATGAGAACGGCAGTAGTGTTAGACAGTAGTAATTACGGGGGTTCGCAGTATCTAAACCACGATAGGGTTAGGACGCACGACGTAGGGGGGGGGGACTTCGAATCAATTTAGGATACTCTTGGGGGGTGATGCACGCCTGGTTGAGGAAGCCAGCCAGTAGAACAGCATGCCTTTATTGCATACTAACGTAACTGGACAGCAACCTGGCGGCCGGTGAACAACTATACGTCAGATTACAGAGTGTCGGCAAGCTAGGCCGTCGCAGCAGCTTATGAACGCCTCGGTGGGCAAGGGAGGTGGCTGATAAGCACAGTGCATGAAACAGCACATGGCGTTATCACTACAGACACCTCAAGTCCTTCAATGTGCACGCAAATGTAAGTAAACGCGTGTGTTCTTTCGTATCACCCCTTTCGAATTGCAGCCGCTGTTGCCAGGAATCAAACCGGCGTAATAAATCATCAAGGTGACGGCTTACCTGACCAACTACCGAGGTTGGTTGAAATGCGACTATTTTTAGGGGCGAAGCTCCTTAGGGTGTGGGTCTGTCCCTCCTCTGTAGTCGTAGTAGTAGTAGGTAGGTAGATAGGTAGCCACGTGTAGTGGAATGTACCCACTCCACGCGATAAAGATCACGATGACGCAGTATAGTGGAATGTACCCACTACACGTGATAACGATGATGATGACGCTGATGACCATGAAGTATAAGCGTGTTCCAGACCACACATTCTCTTTCTGCCATGGATGAAAACGATCGAGCTTCGCCCACTCATCATCATTGACTTCGTGGATATGGCGTGATTTTTAATGAAAATTTTAACGAAAAGTAGAAAAGACAAGTACAACACAAATATATGTATGCTAAAAAATAATGAACATTTAATTACGAGGTGGTGTGAGCACAGAAGTTCAGTTTCATACGAATATTCTTATTGTTGCTGTGTTATGCGGAGGTGTTTTCATCTAGAATGCATCATATTATTGAATTATTCAATCCGCTCAAATCAAAAGCCCTTCTCCCGGTTAATGTGCCGTAAATTATCTCTGTTAATGTAAATTTCGGCGGAATTAAATATGCTGTAAAATCAGTGGCTAGTGCAGTGGGTATTTCCTGAAGCGGCTCCGGTATGTGCAAAAACTGCGCCTCATTTTCATCATCGACGTCAATCACGTGTATTTTTTACTTGATAATTAATTGGTCTATCTTCGATGATCACTTCATTAACTACCACCTCGTGCAATTTTCAAATGTATTTCATTGTGTTAAGAGCAGGTCAGAGGAAATCATTAATATCTTACTTCTCAAATTCGGTAAACACCTATTAATGACGAGCGGGCCTATAATGAGGATAGATCTATGTTTATGAAACGACGGTCGCTTCATAAGAAGTCTTATTCCAACGACAATTACTGGAGGTTTCCGTTAGAGCTACCGATAAGGAGCGCAAGCATATGTAATTGCAGAAATATATAGAAGACATACGGCTGACTTAAAACATAAGGTTGCTACGCAAACCGAACGTCACCCTACGAAGCCACTCTTTTGAAACGTTACACTCGAGCCAATTACGCCTGTACAGCGATTGTGAAATATGCGTTCTCATGTAAAACGATGCCCAGAGAACAGAAAATCGGGACAGATGGAAAGGAAGAATAAATTTATATATAACGTTTGCTCTAACGAGCGAAAGACTGGTGCCATACCGGTTTCATTTAGAAAATGCATGAATGTAGGGTGCTCTCAAGTTCGCAAACTGATTCTCGTGGAAAAAATAAGAAATAAAAAATTCTGCTAACGCGCCTTTCTAATTTGTTTGTTTTGTTTAGAAACAGTATGTACATTGTGAGTACATTGTGAAATAAGAAATCAAAACAATTCATGCAGTTAACAAAAGTTATGCTTTGCCATGCAAGCGCCTTTGCAGAGACCAGCCTTACTATCGTATTTAGATATGTAAACGCAGATTAAAAAAAAAGCTGTTTCAGGGTATCAGTATAAGATTTTCAACGGGCCCCTAGACAACCTCCGATAATACAAAGAAGAAGCGCGTTATTCTCTCCGGGCGTTTCCCGTCTTTCCGACACAATTCGCGACGCCAGCAGTCTCTTCACGTGACGTCACGAGGAAATAAGCTCTGAGTCGTCCACATACGAGAGATATCAACTGTTAAATGTCTCCTATCCTGCTTCGACATGCAGTTGAACGCCCGTTCTGCTTGTCTCGCATGACTATCGTGCGCAATCAACTGATTTCACTTTCTCTTGTGCGTTTTCGACTGCGGAAGGGCAGGTAACAGGGGGTAGCCCAAAAACGCGAAATCGTAATATGCTCAACACTTGATGCTGACATTGTGGACTTGTTTTGTGAAGGAGTAAGTAGTGAGGGGGGCTATAGTGCCTGTGCAAGGGTGGTGAAGACTAGAAAGAAACCGCGGTCTCGCCTTTTAACTCGGACTAGTTTAGGGGCTCTATGAAATTCTTCATATATCCCCATTTCTATTTAGCGACTATTAGTAGAAGGTACGTAGGAATAATTAGTTGATGTAGGAGTGATTAGTTAAGATGGTCCGGAAAGTAATAACTGCGAAGTGCAGGAGGAAAATGGCCCTGACTTTGAAGTTAATTTGCGACACATTTGTCACTTCCAAATTTTATTTAAGGGTGGCACAGTCTAACAAATGTTACATATTTTATAAAACAACACCTAATAATTTATTACAGGTATAATCTTAATATTTTTTCTTTCGGACAAAATATTTTCCTCAGAAAATGACCTTAAATACATGTGATCTTCAAAGCATAACAAGGCTTGGAATGCTATTTACAGTATATGTTCAAGTTACGTATAACGCATAACATTTTTTTTCTAGGCTATAAAAGAGAGCGTACAGAGCAATTCATTCTTTCTGAGTTAGCGATCAGAAATAACTTTCGGCGAATCAAGCCCCATTTTCTGTTTCTTTTTTTTTCGTCTGTACATCAGGAGTTGATTTAGTGGTTGGAATACAAACAACGCTCAAATACATCATTTCCTTTCACCATGAATTTTACTGGGCTACAAATATTTGCACCTCCTTCAAATGTCACAGCTACTAAATAATCCTCACAGTTGTTCATGTTTAGAACTACTGTGCTTGATGTGCATTGACTTCGTGTCAATAAATATTTATTTCTGAACACCTAATACTTTGTTTCCAAATCACACTAGTGCAAAGCCGACAATCTAAGTGCAGTTTTACCGAGCGAAACTGTAGTGTCTCACTTGTACAAGATAACTATAAGTTTCTTCGCTTTGCACATTATTCAACGCAATGTCAGTTCTGACTGACACCTGCATTATAAGAAGCCTTAGCATCGAAAGTATCAGTGTGAACATCGGAGCATTTACATTTGATGCTGTTCCTCTTTGTTGAAAAAAAAATGCTACTCGAAGTTCTCACTTTCTCTCCAGTAAGTACTGAAAATGAATTGCATAGCACCTTTATTTCGTGTTTTCCCCTTTATCAGAAATGAACATACGCTTTTATTACAAAACACACACACAGACGCACAGCTTGCGTGATAACTATTTGCTATTTTAACATTCTATGTAGCGTAGAACAACACCTTTTTTATGCAACCTGCAATACTCCAGTTAGGGATCATGTTTCCTCCAACGTTGATTGCAGCAATGTGCACCAGTATTTCTAACACATTGCCCTTCTGACGCTATGCTGATTTCCCCGGAAGCAGCGTTCCGTGGATGGCCCCTACATAGAAAGAAAGAACGAACGAAGGAAAGAAAGAAAGAAAGAAAGAAAGAAAGAAAGAAAGAAAGAAAGAAAGAAAGAAAGAAAGAAAGAAGGAAGGAAGGAAGGAAGGAAGGAAGGAAGGAAGGAAGGAAGGAAGGAAGGAAGGAAGGGAGGGAGGGAGGGAGGGAGGGAGGAAGGGAGGGAGGGAGGGAGGGAGGGGAGGGAGGGAGGGAGGGAGGGAGGGAGGGAGGGAGGGAGGGAGGAAGGAAGGAAGGAAGGAAGGAAGGAAGGAAGGAAGGAAGGAAGGAAGGAAGGAAGGAAGGAAGGAAGGAAGGAAGGAAGGAAGGAAGGAAGGAAGGAAGGAAGGAAGGAAGGAAGGAAGGAAGGAAGGAAGGAAAGAAAGAAAGAAAGGAGGAAAGAAGGAAGGAAAGAAAGAAAGAAAGGAAGGAAAGAAGGAAAGAAAGAAGGAAAGAAGGAAAAGAAGGAAGGAAAGAAAGAAAGAAAGAGAGAAAGAGAGAAAGAGAGAGAGAGAGAGAAAGAAAGAGAGAGAAAGAAAGAAAGAAAGAAAGAAAGAAAGAAAGAAAGAAAGAAAGAAAGAAAGAAAGAAAGAAAGAAAGAAAGAAAGAAAGAAAGAAAGAAAGAAAGAAAGAAAGAAAGAAAGAAAGAAAGAAAGAAAGAAAGAAAGAAAGAAAGAAAGAAAGAAAGAAAGAAAGAAAGAGTGGGCTAGTTGGTGCGAATTCATACACGAAGAAAGCGCAAAAAACAACCCTCTACCACAAAACCGTTGCTCTGTGCTGTGGTGTTTGTTTCGTGCTTTCTTCAAATACGAAAGAAAACCGGTACGTCAGGCATGGCCACGCCATGCGTCGAGTGCCCCCCCCCCCCCCCTATTTGAGGAAGGGCTGCCGAATTTTCGTATAACTTAATGCATGACTAAGTATGCAACGTGCTTTTGCTTTCAAGTGTTACAGAGGGTGTAACAAGCTGCAGAACTTTCTTAAATCTCCTCGTGACAATACAATACATTAGCATATAGCACGCGGCAAAAGTCACCAGCACTTTTCATCAAGTAAATAGGTCCCGTCAAGATATGCGTCGATGCAGATAATTGGTTCATCAACTCCCCCCACTCATTATTATTCTAATTTTCCTCGGCATAATGAATGCCTCTTTCACTGCATGCCGCGGTGCCTTCTTTATTAGCGTACGCCGACACGGCTCTCTTGTAAAACCCTTTGAGCTGTTCGTCGCTTGGGAGAGCGCGCTTATTAACATCGCAATTACCTCGCCGGATGCCACCACACAGGTTGACCGACTCCCTATAGATAGAAGAATGCCAGTTATCTTTTATGCGCTTTGCGGCACCACAACTTAAAAGGGGCACTTACGAACCATACATTCCCCCTTTTTGCGGTGGCTTCCTTTTGACGGGCGAACGTGCGTGAATATTCACTGAGGACGCAACTGCGGAGTGCCCCCCTTTGTCCGGTTGCTCTGCGCTCGGACAGCGTGAAGACAGCTTCAGACTCACAGTGACGCTGAATTCCCTTGCGCTAATTAGTGCACTTGTACCAAACTGTTTTATTTATCTTTCTTTCGTGTGTTTCATCGATACGGCCTTCCCTTTGTTCAGCATCACTACATTACATGTAGTGGCAGAAAAAAAAGAAATCAACTCAGGAATGCCTTTCAGAACAGTATGACATGCTCTTACTTTATTTCTTGGTCCACACATAATTGAAACGAAAGAAAAAAGAAGTATGTATCAGTGAACCCGTTTTGTGCTCGGCACAACACTTCGAAGCCGATAAATAATAATTTTCATTAAATAACTTATCAGTTAAGTAATTAACTAATTAATAATAGTTAAACACACAAATAATTAGTTAGGTTATTTGTTATTACGTACTTGATTATTATTATTATTATTTATTAATTAAAACCACTACAGGGCCTGTGAGCGGCTCATGCAGGGCCCTTGCAGGAACGGGTATAGTGCGAGACCAACAAAATGAATTAGACATTGAAAGAAATATAAGTGTGCGAGAATAAAAAAGAAAACAACAGGGCACGTAAAGGTAAGCCACAGTTTGTTTGTGTGGGCGTGTTTGTGTCAGATGTAAGTCAATGCTACTGCATTACCAGTCACGACACATCCGTAGACTTTATACGCAGAACTGCGCCTTGCCGTGACAATCATTGACCGTCTATTTGTTGATTCTCAGGGCGCAGTGACGTTTTAATCTAGCATGGTCTTGAGCCAGCTTTAGGCAAGGAAGCCGCTTCTGAGGTATTTTGCTCAAGGAGATGAATATTTAGCTCATGTCATTACACAGACGCACTCAGAACAGCCCAAATAAAAGAAATCTTGATTTGAAGCGTACAGACAAACCTAAAGTGCCAGCGTTTCATTTACGTCTAATACTAACAGTCATGACAAAATATAGTTTAAATTCGGCTAGTCATATTCACTGAAGAAGATAGCTCTAAGAGCCGTTAGTAAAGTCCTCCATAGATACACTCACCCAAATCGTCCGCGAATGCGAAATAGACAACAGAAAGCATCGAGACGGCCAGTAAACAAACTGCATGATCTTTAAGTACTTACTGAGACATGTTTCTAAAAGCTTTTACCTTTTGCCCAAATGCACAGTTTCATTTTGTATTTCTGTTTTTTTGCGAGGCTGAGTCGCGCGTCGGAGCACTTAGTGGTAGAAGGCCCTAACCAATGGGATAGAGTGGACTCTTGAAAGGCAATGCGGTGTTGCACGTACCTCGCTCTTTCCTATAGGGCTTAATGCGGCCTAGGCTCAGGTGTGAAAAGGTGAAGGCTCATCCTTTACGATGTCGAAATACAGGTGAGGCCGGAAGAGCTTCTGATGAGAATACACGCACGTCTCAAATAGCAACAGGCAGTTGGCGTGCGTAGAGGAACGTAAAGCGCAGCTCGAGTACCCGAACATTTTTTTCGGGATGTGTACCATTATCTGTCTACTGCCCGCCACAACCAACCGTTGCCAAGATAGCTGTAGCCACTGTAAGAAAAAAACGGGGCTTGAGATTCTCCTTATTGATAGCATTCGGCCCTCCCCTCGTGTAGGGGAGGGCTCCGTGGAATTTCGACTGCCTGCGGTTATGTAACGTGCACTTAAATCACGCAATACACAGGCGTCCAACCTTTGCCCCTACATCGAAACGCGATCGCAGCGGCTGGGATCGAAACCGTGACTTTGATGTCAGCAGCCGAGCACCGTAACCACCGCGGCGGCACCCATCATTCTTTTTATAATGCCATACACATTATGTATTTGTACTTCAGCATTATACGTGAATGTAACGTCTATAAGTGTACCATGTGTTGCTAAAACATTTTTATGTAATTACGCGTATATCTTATATTTATTGATCCTTATTGGGCCTTCAAAGACTGAGAATCGATCCGCACCCTTGTTTAATTATGGCGTTTTTCTGTCGCTCTCCAAATTTAAGCTGTAATAACATTAACATTCGCGACTTCTTTTTTCTGAAACGTAGATGTGCAATAAATTATAGGTTTATATTAGACATCCAGGAGTAAAAAACAAATTCACACGATAAATGAAGCCCACCCGCGCAAATTGGAACACGCAGCTCACAGGCTAAGCCGCTAACAGATTACGAGAAAAAATTGAAGGACACTTTGTACATTCTAAAGTGTGTTCGGCGAGAGCGTGTGGCCGTTCCGCTGACTATGCCATGTCTTTTTTTTTTTTTTACACTCTCAGTGGGATAACACACAAAGCGAACGTGTGCGTATTTTCTTTTTTAATTTTTTTACCGCGAGTCGCAGCGAGACGCGAGACTAATCTTCCTCCGTTCGCATGCGTTAGTATTTTCTCGCGCTTTGTGCATTGTGCAAACGCCATAGCGTTCCAGCGCTTAAATTGACGGTCCCTTTGTAAATTCGAAGGTGTATTCCGTGAACGCCTGTGTCCATTGAGACGACGTCGGTCAGAATGATTGCAAACTCTGGGCACAGCGAAGCTACGCAAGCAAAGAGCGAGCGCTGTAGAGTCCGTGTAGAGTCCGTGATCACGTGTACCACCTTGTCTTCGTTTTTTCATGTTCGTGTTAATAAATTTCAGTTGGAAGTCAGCGCTAGTCCTCGTCGGTTATTCTGTCCTTGTCTGTCTCACGCGCTGTTCACGTCGTCATGGAATACCAACTAGCCCGGTCACATACCTTGCTTCCGTGCCAGAGCTCGGACGGACGAACATGGATGGACGGACGGACGGACGGACAGACAGACAGACAGACAGACAGACAGACAGACAGACGGAAGGACAGAAGGACGGACACCGGACGGACGGAAGGACAGAAGGACGGACACCGGACGGACGGACGGACAGACGGACGGACGGACGGACACCGAACGGACACCGGACGGACGGACGGATGGACGGACGGACGGACGGACGGACGGACGGACGGACGGACGGACAGACGGACGGACGGACGGATACCGGACGGACGGACACCGGACGGACAGACGGACGGACGGACACCGGACGGACGGACGGACAGACGGACGGACGGACGGACACCGGACTGACAGATGGACGGACACCGGACGGACGGACGGACGGACAGACGGAAGGACAGATGGATGGACGGACGGACGGACGGACGGACGGACGGACGGACGGACGGACGGACGGACGGACGGATACCGGACGGACGGACGGACGGACACCGGACGGACAGACGGACGGACACCGGACGGACGGACGGACGGACGGACACCGGACGCCGGACGGACACCGGACGGACGGACACCGGACGGACGTGAGCATGAGACATTAAAGGCTTTCGCCTTAATACCGATGTCAGAGCCCTTTGAAACCACACAGTAGCCTACGTCGGAAACATAATTTGCTCTGTATACGTTTCTCACACACCGTAAGAGCCCCAGAAGTCTCAAATAACGTGGCTACCATACGAACCGGACTCTAGTACCGACTTTACATGTCATATCTATAAAGATCCTCCAATGATTAGTATATAGTTGTTGCTGCGCGTAAGGCCTGTTAGTGCAGGTGTAAAAAGACCAGATAATCAAAATTTTCGGAGGCCAGGTCCACTACTGCATGCCACATAATCGTATCATATTTTCTCCACGTAAGTCAAAGCTTGGTTAACCTCCCTGCCTTTCCTCTTCGTTTCCCTCTCTATCTCTCCACGTAATACCCCGGATATTATTCTTGAAATCTTTGATAAACTCTATGGCATTCATACCAATGCAATCGCAGTTCCCTGTTTCTTCGTCGCTATTTTATGGTCGTCTTAGCGAACTGACAGCAATATATAATACCGTGGTAAAAATAGTTACATATCATGACATCTTGGTTCGGCAGACGTTTTTATAAAGGGTGTGCGTAGTGGCGCTGTCCGCTTCTTTAAGGGCACAACTAGCACAAGGTTGTGAGAGCAGACTACTTTGGGCTCTGAAAACCTTATCTGGAAAGCGCTGTTAGCGTTAATCGCACACAATACTGAGTCTTACTTCAAAAGCACCCGAGGTTTCCGAGCGCTCGTGAATAACACATAGCTCCACCAAGACCGCTTTAGAATGACAGAGGTATGTACAAATTAAATTTGTTGCACGAGAGTGGATTTCGCATCGTCACACTTATGATTCAGCACACAACGAAAGTGTAGGTGCGCTGCAAGCAAAAGAAATGGCAGTATTCGCAAAAAAAAAAAAAAACGAGAAAAAATTGATGGAAATTGGATATTTCCTTACTGAGGAACAAAGCAGTTGGCCGATAAGACACGCTCTTCAAGCACTGTCCGGACGCCATAGTGGGCCATTACGCCGGTGAGGCGAGTGTTGCCCAGGATGCACATATATGGCAGTTCTGCTCGCCCCGAAAAGCGTGCATTGTAGCTCGTCCTCTTGTGTGTAGCGCCTGCGCGTGTGCCAAAATTAGAATGCGAACTTCCGGTTAACAAATGGCTCTGCGCGAATCGTCAGCGTGGCCATTCCTTTTATGTTGAGGGACAAACCTGGTTTACCAGCCACTTTACACTTCCGGGAAGCAGTGCATACGCGTTTAGGCTTCTTGTTTTTAAGTTTGTACCGCAGACGGCCGAGAATGCCCCGCTGGAATCCCGAGCAATCGGAGCAACGCAATGGAATCTGTGCTCCCAGGCATGAGTGCATTTCTCTTTAATTGAGTTCTCAGCGGAGAGTGCCAGCTGTCAGAATAGTTCTGCAACTTGCAACATATAAAGCTGGTAATCTAAATTGGCTTTGGGGGAAAAGAGAGCTCGAACAGACAAAGTTGGGCATGTGCATTATGAAACCTGGAGGTTTTTGATAAACTAACCATGGTTTTGGTTAGCGTTTCCAGCAGTACAAAGGAAGTTAAACCTGCGAAGTGTGATCGGACTTTCGAAAATAGCTTTTTTTGTAGTTGTTACTAAAAGCAGCGATGGTGATGCAAAAGTTCGATTAGTGTACTCTCATATGAGGAAGCATAAATAAAAAGAAAGATGTGCGGAACCTAAATAAGAAAGATACCATTCAAGCTTTCAAGCAGGCGGCTTTATTTATTTCAAGCAAACGTGACAGAAATAATGTATTTGATTTTTCAAAATTGTTTTCGGGTGATTCGTTATTACTATACCTCGCGACAACTTTCTGTGGCAGCATAGCCAAAGCTACGTGGGCGGAGCTTCTGCACATGTGTTACTGCGCCAAGTAGTCAGTTTGCGGGCGATTTAGGTTTCGGTTTCGCAAGCGCATCTAACATGTACGTTTTCGCACGAACATCCAAGGTTTATGATGTTATTTTTGAAATAGTGTATTAAAAGATAGGTTATATGTCGCTTTAATCGAAAGCTATGACAAGCCTTGAGATACCTATGAACGCAGCAGTGAAGGAAAAATACGTGGAATCATTGCTGTTTTCTGCGAATTCGAGCATAGCTAACTGCCAGCGGTTCAAGCCCGCGTGTAAAAGTAATGCTTGGATTTGCTTGCTTGCATATTTTTGCAAAGCAATAAAATATTCTTTATTGCTAAGGAACACAGGAAGCAGCTTTATTGAAGCGGTCAGATTTATTTAAAAAAAAAAAAGACCGAAGGCGCATGGCCGAGCAGGATGTGTGATAGGAAATTCAACGCAATGGCAAGAAATCATCTTCTAAATTTCGGTGAATACAGGGTCGGTATCATCGTTTTCCTTCTTTTGGAGACGCAACAGCTTTCTGGGGACACTCACGTCAATTTGTTTGTGGACGCGAAGACATGGATGGGTCGCAATTACCTTGGCCACGACTGGTCACAGGCGGGCGTCCCACGTTCGTAAATCCACGGCCGTGGTAAATCCAAGCGGGTGAAACGCACTCATTACTCGGTCAAGAACGCTGTTTTGGCAGTTAGCCGCATAATAGACATGAGCGCACTTGTTGCCCAGGCGAAGCTTT
Organism: Rhipicephalus appendiculatus; assembly: GCA_030522465.1. Lineage (NCBI taxonomy): Eukaryota > Metazoa > Arthropoda > Arachnida > Ixodida > Ixodidae > Rhipicephalus > Rhipicephalus appendiculatus. The sequence goes on from JALIZH010007453.1 coordinate 35,490, forward strand.
TCACTGGTGATTTTATCCTCCAAAATCGCTGTCATTGCAAAGCGCCAAGAACCGCTCCCGCCGTAGACACCGACGGGTACAGTGTTACAGTACGCGATCTTTAGCGTTATTGTATGAGCAATATCAGACAACCGAAATACCAATCACGTATGCAACGCAATTCATGAAAAGGGTCATTGTTTTTACGTACAGTTTCCGATCGCAATTTTGCTTTCAAGCAGCTGGTCTTGCTGAAGACTGACAGGTCGCCGGTGTCACTTTCAAGGTGGCTATCGCGATGAGACACCCACTTGCGCTGACGGTATCACTCACACACAACTTCTTTCTCCGTGATAGCACATGCGGGGAACAAAATATTTGACGACGCACAGCCGTCTTCTTTTCCTTCTGCTCGATGAATACAGATCACCTAGCGAACACGCACTATCCTCGCTCACAAGCCACGATGTGAACTTGCTGCAACCGAACGACGCCATCGTCGTTTACTGGGGCAGGAAAAAAGTGAAATGACACCTGAAAACCAGAAAACCAGAAACAGCAAAAAACGAAACTCCCGCACGGAATAAGCTCTCTTGATAACAATGCAAACGATCTTCACCATAATATCTACATCTTTTGTTTTTGTGTTTCCTTTTATGCTACGTAGTATATCAAAGTTAGCGTTCGCGGTCTACATGCAGACGCGTAGTAAAAAAGTGCGTGATTCGGCTTCGCAGCCTTGGCTGTGCTGCCACAGAAAGTTGTCGCGAGGTATAGGGCTCCGTGTTTTCGGAGCTTAATTTTCTTGAAATTCGGAGGGTGTTTCAAGAGTGTACCTTTTTTCGAGAAAATTCGGCTTTTATCGGAGTTTATTTCTCGCAAATCTGCAATTCTCCGAAATTCGATGCTTAGTTTTGCATCGTAAGTTGTTGCAATGTCTTCCTATTAATTTTATTAAAATTAAAATGCGTTACATTGTTGCCGCTAATCCTGTTTTTCCATCCTTTCATTTTTTCTCTCTTTCTGGTCACATATACCCTGTTGGTAAATTTAACTTGTTGATGTCCACTGCTGTAAACTCGCCAAAATGTACTTTTGGGGGGTTGTCGCGGCTGGTCAAGATAACTGCTTCTCTGCTTTTATTGCGATAGCAATTATATGGACACTCGCGGCTGGTTTTCGCCGTCGGCGTCGGCGTCGGCGTCATTTGCCGTATATGTATATGTATATATATAACCGGGCCCGCCCGTTGTTCGTGAGCGTGAAAAGTCGCGAGGGGGGGGGGGGTCCCTCGAGCGACCTTCGATTTTACGAGCGGGGGGCGCGCGCGTTATCTCCCCTTCTCGGCGGCCGACAGCGGGCGGGCGGGGGGGGGGGGGGGGGGGGCGACGTTCGATTTCACCAGCGCGGGCGCGGGCGCGCGCTTTATCTCCCCTTCTCATCTCCCCTTCTCGGCGGCCGGGCCGGCGTACCCTTCTACGTGCTGCGCTTTCGACGCGAACAGAATTCTCTTAAACAAGCGTGCCCGCGGGCTCGCGCTTTATCTCCCCTTCTCATCTCCCCTTCTCGGCGGCCGGGCCGGCGTACCCTTCTACGTGCTGCGCTTTCAACTCGAAGAGAATTCTCTTAAACAAGCGTTTTCTAGAGTTGCGTGCACAGCAAACGGGTTTGAGCCTTTTTGGGAGTTTTGGGCCCGGCTCTTAACTTGCATCCTAAAGGTACTACGCAAAACCCCCCTACCAAAGGAGGTTTTAGGGGGGTACGCAGGGCAAGATGGCGGTGCCTGTTGAAGCGACAGCCGTCCACTTCGAATCTTCCTAGCCGTGGGCCTGCATTATTAAACTCATTCATTCCCAAATAATGCTGGTATTTGATTTAGATTTCACTAATGAGGCTTCGCTAAGCGTATACTGGCGATAAAACAGCTCCGTTTTCGAGATACACAGTCGATTTGCGGTGCAGAAGGCTTAACAAGGTTTGTTTACAAAGTAAACGGAGTCAAAAGAGGGAATTAGCGAGGTAACTTTGGAGTTTTTATTTAACTCATTTCGGGGGGCTTGAACGGAGTTCATTGGAAGTTTTTCTGCTTCTTTTGAGAGATTTTAAAACGCCCCTTTATACGCGGCCCGAGAGAGGGCCAGAGAAAAAAAAAAGGTATTTCGCGCACTATAATAGCGTTTTAGAGACATTCCTTGCAACTATTCATCGCTAGGACATATTAGAAAATGGACATTGATGTATTCATGCACAAACATGACATATGCATACAAGCGCGCACGACACAGGAATCGAACTCGCGACCACACGCACTGAAAGCAAACATCATATCCATTAAACCACAGCGCCACCACTAGCTTGCGTAGTTTTTCACGGGGGGCATATATCTACAAAGCGGCTACTAACCTGTCGGCGACACCTCAAACATTTGTTCTCGTAGCATCGGCATGTGTTAGCGCTTTCGCTAGGCCAGTGCATAAACTCAGGGGCGTCACGAAGGCCAAGGTAAACGCCTTCAGCTTCGAACTATTCGGTTCGTCGTGTCGTGCCGCTAGAAAAATTGTAAACGTGTGCCCTCTTGAGTACTTCGACACTGTTTCACTCGCCCGCAATTCGTGGATACCAGCGTGACAAAAGGTATCCTCAGATGGCCGAACATATGTGCATTCCATGGGCGTATGATGTGGAGCTATTTTCGTTGTTTCTGCCGCGAGCTGCACGCGTCCCATGGCAGCGGCGTGTTCTGAGCTGTACGAGACCGCCTGTGTTTCCATTGAGGGGGTCTGTGCCTCCCGCCGCACGGAAGCCCTCAGACACGGACGAAACACTGAGCAACACATCTTTATCATTTCAAAACTCTGCCGCGACTGACCGTCAGCGGCCCTAAGCGCGAGCGTGCCTGTGTCCATCGTTCTCGTCATCCACCGGCGCGCTCACCGCTACGACTCCCATAGCATATAGAAGTTACTCACGCAGATGCCCACAAGCGTGCGCAGGGTGCCTCTTCAGGTGGAAGGGGGCGAGGGACGAAGGCTCGTCGCTGCGCCCTGTCAATGCACGGGGCAGACTCTACCCCCCCCCCCCCCTCCCCATGTGCACGCTTATGCAGATGCCCGAGTTACAAGGACATTGTAACGCGCCTACACTAAGTGCATTTATGGCGCGTGTATACTCTCGCGAGCCAAACGCAGGTGCAGCAGCGCCTTCAGAGTGGCTGAACGATAATCTACATCCACAATTAGCACTTATTCGCAACTCGCACTTTCGCGGGGCACACAACGATTCTATAACTCAAATTCAGTATTTAGTCGCTTTCACACTCGGAGACTACCTACAATCATACTAATTAACCTTCATTGTTAAACATCACACAAATGCATTAAAGCAAATGCGTAAGCATGCCCCAATGTCAAGTAAAACCACCATAAATTAGCGGTGACAGGTCTCCCGTTAAATAAAAAAGTTAATGCACATGCACTTCGCCCTTGTGAAAGTCCATGTGTATCTGGCACTCCTCTTGCACAGATGATGTAGCAAGAATAAAAAAAATGTAGTATTGCCGTCTTCTTCAACGAAACAGCTGCAATAAGAATGATGAGAAAAACAGTGTTCGCAATATTTTATTGGAATCAAAACAGTAGCAGTTCTCATGTCGGTGTAAGCATATGTATATTTCCATCTTCTTGCAGAGAACCTACACCCAATACAAAACACTAAGAACGTATACAGTACAGCCCAAGCACTATATATAATTCACAACAGTAAAGCAACATGAAAGTAGTGTGGCAAATCTCATCATAATGCACACTGACATGTGCACTTCACAGTGCTAATATGTAAACACAATCCAGAGAAATGGGATCTACAAGGAACTTGGTGTCAGCCTGCACATGAAGGCAACTAAGTTTGTACAATAAGGCTAGCATTACTTTTAAGAAATATGCAACCATGCAGGGAGGCATGTTGTAGATTTTAGTTGAATTAGTTTGCCCTATGCCATCAAGACATGTCACACATCATCATACAGTTCTGTTTTCTGCAGAAAAGTCCAAAATAGACCTGTGGTGTTGATTGTAGATCCACTTACCACAATTCATAAAGGCGTTCAGCCATGACAGCAAAATGACAACATTGCATTCATATATGGCTGCACATACTTACTCACAAATATCTGAACATGAACGCAGTTTTCTAGAAATATACTTGGGAATTTGTCGCCATTATCACACAACTGCAATATACCAATACTTCTATTATACATAATTACTACAGCTATGTTTACAATATTCCCATGCCAGCCACTGTCATCTGCAACCTAAAAAGTTCTTCATCTTTAATTCCTCACTTCATGGCTTGCGCATAATTACCACACTGAAAGTTAATACCACTACCATGGCTGCAAAGTCAACTTGAAATTAGGCAATCACATGCCTAGAATTAAAAATTTCCTACAAGTAGTGGCTGGTGGCTTAGCATATTGGATTCTAGGGCTTGCTATGTCGTGTGGTTGAATAGAATTTGACCACGAATCTATAGAGCCTGTAAAGCAGTCGGGAATTGAGTTCATAGTTAAAGTGTGAAAACAAAACAGCAACACACATAGAAATAGAAATGAAGGGAACAGGACAATGCAGTACTAGCAACTGAAATTTAACACGTGTATAGCATTTTTAGTCACGTTCAGACTCATTCTGTGAGTGCATGGTTCTTTATCTTTGTAATTTTTTCCCACCAAGTGTGTATATCTTTCTGTGGTTTGCATTACACTTCAGGTCCTCGTTAGTGTAGAGTGAGGCACAGGGGAGTGTTCCCACAATACAGTGTCTTGTACAGAAACAAGTGGGTGAGCAACTCTTGCAGCTTTGCCAGAAATGTCTTCCTGAAAATCATAGAAAAGAAGTCCATCAAGCTTTCCATATCCAGAAATATGAATGTCTTGGCAAAGACTCACACTTGACTATACTATTGCAGACCTTTAAACAGAACACGAAACAAATGCAATAGTGAGATGCTGCTAAGTAGTTTCTTGTGAATTTTTTACTTAAACTACAGAGGGCAAAAAACACAACCGTAATGAAATGCGAAACAGCACCAGAAGTATCTTTTGTCCTGTGTACCATCATTCGAGTAGTTTTAGCTGTCAGTGAAGTTAGCATTGTAGTGTAAAGGGGTGCAAATTTTTGTATGATTAACCTTGGAGTTAAACGCATTTCAATGGAGGCGTAACTGCTTGAGGCCCACGTACTTAGCTTTAGGTGCGTGTTAAAGAGCCCCAGGCGGTCTAACTTTCCGAAGCCCTCCACTACGGCATCTCTCATAATCGTATGGTGGTTTTGGGACGTTACGCACCAACTGTTATTACCACCTAGAACCATAGCTTGGCACACTCACTCATGAGTGCACTCAACTCACACTCACTCACACTCATTTGGACGTGGTGAGTTGAGTATGAGTGAGTACTCATGCGTGTGAGTGGACGTGAGTGTGAACGTGAGTGAGTGCGAAGGCTGAAAAAATTGTGGTGAGTGAGTTTGAGTGAATACTCCCTTAAAGTGCCGACCTATACTTAGAACACGTGGCACACTAGCTTCTTCATCAACCACAGCTGTTCTATTTAGGACTGAAGATTGGGCGACTTGGTATTGATTCATGGCAAAATTAAACAGTGCACTTGTAGTGACGACAATAGAAGACGTGGACAAAGTACCAGCCTGTTTACCTTGTCAGAAATTGTGTCAACAGTCAGAATACTGTGTGCTGATCATAAACACTATGGCAACAAAAAGTAAAACAAAATAACCAGAGGGGAAGGAACAAGGTGATTCAACAACGAGGTTCAACAGATTCAGCTGACTTATATCAATGTGATTAAATTACCTTGCACAAGTGACACATCTCCTAAATTCCATAAATATGCACATGTAACCTTGGCAAGTTCTAGTGCTGGTATGTGACTAATGAAGTGACCATACCACAAAATGCATGTGCTTCACCAAACACACTGTATCTAAGCACATGCCTTACACATCATATGGCCATCATAATGTGTCATTAACATGACTTATTCTTTCTAGCTAAATGTATACAAGCTCATGATGTCAATGCGCCTTGATATGCAATTTAACTTTTTGTGTAGGAGACGGACAAAGTGCCCAATGCAAAATTGTCGTCAAAAAGTATTCTTACTTGCTCATAATATGCACATGAGAACAGAATAAATAGAAAACAAATCTGGCCTTAATGCACGCTTTACCACATGACAGCGTGATAACAGCTGTCTTTTCTGTTGTTGCTTAAGTGTATACTCCCTGGAAGCACTGCTTCATTCATGCTTTATCGCAAGCAAGGAAATTATGTCGTACAAACATTAAGTTTTAAGGCGCACTCGCTTGAATTGGCTGGCCACGTCAAGCGGTCAGCCAATTCGAAATACGTATCACACATCGTTGTTATGTTAGCTTAATGACCTCTCTTTTTTCGCGTTTCATTGCACTTTTGACGCGACGCAGTGTGCAGAACAGCACCTACTGCTGCCCAAGCGACAAGGACGCGCAAAGAGAGGAAACATAAGTATTACGTACCATTTGTGTTCCTGAATGTGCCGCGAACGCGGCGCGCCCATCAGCTGCTGCTCGCTTGAGTCACCGGGCCATTGCCACACCATTGCACACGCAGTGCATGTTGCACTGTCGTCAAACCACACATTTCACGTCCCGCGACAAGAACACAGAAAGGCTGCCGGCATGAAATGTGCACACATGATCGACGCATAGCAGGGTAGTTGAAAGGCGTCCTTCGCAAAACCGACGTTATCCCATGACGGCTTCGCTTCGCTTTCACTCACGCACGCCGCTGGGGCCAGCCTGCGGTAGCACCCGCTGTCATTTCTTTCTTCTGTCATTTCTTTCTTTTTGCTTTCTTTTTTTCCCCTCTGCGCGCGCATGCGTGCGATGGTTGTTCCGCTCTTATCGCCGCCGTTCGAAGGTCAAAGTCGCTTCGTCCTTTTCAAGCAGCCGCATGAGGAGAGTCGCGTTTTTTCTTTCGTTTGTCTTTTTTCTTTTTTTTTCGCCGTTTCTTTCAACACCGGATCTTATTCCGTGCGTTGAGGCACACCGCCTGTGCCCAATTCGTCATCCAAAAGGGTATACTGACTGTGCATGCGGTGCCGATAGGCCACATCGAGGGTGTACACGCTCCTACTTTTAGTTTAACTTCGATTTGATGGTAAAACAACATAAGCGAAGTCATTCTGTGGTCGAAATGCATCGTGAACCCGAGCCCAGCGGTAGTGTGCATTCCGTACAACAATGTGCATCAGTCGACGAGACGAAAAAAATCGTTTATTAGCACGTTCATGAATTTATTAAGCACTTTGAGAAACACTTCTTTCGCCCGCGCAGTTGCATACATGCACGCCAGCACTGAAGGCACTATAGCTTCGGATAAAATCAAGTTAAGATATGCCCGAGAAAGTGAAATAGGAGTTTTCTGTCCTTGAACTCCATTTGACAAAATGGCGTCAGATCGTGAATTTACCTCCTTTCTTCCGCCTTTTATCCCCATAATTTCTCAAGGAAGTAAAATTGAGGACGCAGAACTTTATTACACCGATCTTAATACTCCCTAAGGGAGTACGGTCCCAAATAAAGGTAGTATTAAGCCCTTAAAACGCCCAATTCGGCTAGTTTGCGTTTACAGTGTGAGATCGGATCCAAAAAGAGTTAGCTGCCAGCCTCACTTCGTATAACATTACAATTTTTTGCTATCGCATTCATTGCTTCACCCTTGCGGTGAAACTGTGACTTTTTTTCTCCAAGCTTCCCTCACCTTCTTGATCAAATATAAAGGACCCATTAGTATTATTCTCACTACTCCGAAATGTTAGGTGAAATGACATCTGAATACGAAAACATGCGATGTCGCTGAGTGTATTTTACACGTCTGGAAGGTTTGAACGCGAAACACATATACATACAAACAAAAATACTTGACTACAAAAAACATACGTTCGTTCGTATAACAACCTTAAAGCTTGTTGTAATAGATGCAAACATACTTTACGAGGTTGCCGCCACTGATGGAGGTGTGCTCTTTCCAAATGATGACTGTCAGCTTTGAAAATGCCCTTTGATCGTTTAAAATGCCCTTTTAAAATCGGAGTTTATCGAATAAATTCGAATAGTCAGAAATTTTACCGCGAGTGTTTATCGCATTTTTTCGGATTTATCCGAAAAAACGGAGCCTCAGTTTTTACGTAAAGTATGTTCGAGATCTCGCTTGGAATAGAGCATGATATACGTCCGCCTGTCTCAAGTTGCCTTCTCCAAGAAATGTATCTCTTTCTTGCTTTGCGAAATCAGCTTTGCCACGTCGGCATAATAAAAAGCACGTTTCATAAACATTATATACTTACTGATCTATTATTTAATTTAGACATTCTTAACTTCTTGATGCATTAAAGAGGTAATTAGTACATGATTATGCTGCAGATAGTAGTTTTAAACTATGCAGAAATCTAGTTCCTTTGCAATGTAGTGGAGTCCATTTGGATATTCGGATTAAGTATTCAACAAGAATATATGAAAGTAGACGTTAGCGCAGATGTTATGTGCACCCGGTCTAAATTGTGTCCCCGCGTGTGAAATACACACACACACACACGCGCGCACGCGCGCACGCGCGCACGCACGCACGCACGCACGCACGCACGTACGCACGTACGCACGTACGTACGCACGTACGCACGTACGCACGTACGCACACACAAACACACAAACACACACACACACACACAAACACACACACACACACACACACATGCACGCACACGCACGCGTACGCGCACGCACACACGCACGCACGCACGCACGCACGCACGCAGGCACACATTTAATAAAGGAATAATGAACCAAAATTCGAAAACATTGCGAAAAGCTTGAAAATGAATTCTCAATGTACGATTCCATCGAAAAGAAGTCGTCACTTATTGAACTTTTCAGGGAGTGGTCTTATTTTCTCCGTTTCTGTGAGCGTGCGCCAAACCACTCGGCCAACGCGAGGTGGAAGCCGTGACGTCATGACTACGTCATCCGGCCGGCCACCGTCTCTCGAAGCGCGCACGTCTTCACATAGCTCCACAGGGGGTATTCATGTCGGGGTTTGTCTGCCAGAGATGAATTCGCCTCTCTTAATGCAGACCCTTTAAACTTGCCCAGAAATTACGGTTACGAGAATCCCGTGCACAGCGAAGAGGAGCAGGAGGCCATGGACGTGCCAGTTAGGCAGCCTGGCCAGCAACATGGTTCAACTAGTAGCGGTAGCAGTAGATAAAATAATGTTACGGAGGGTGTAAATGGGTTGTTTCATCAGCTTATTTTGGGAAGAAAGGGCTTTTTTACGGCTGAATCAAGGCATCGTAGTTCCTCGCTTTGTGTTCACCTATGCTGTCGGCGTTCGACCGCTGCGCAGTTAGTTTTTTGCGCGGTCAGGCACCGCATCTGCGGAATTTCTCGGCCGTTTCACCTCTACCACGATACCACAAGCCATTTGCGGGTTGTATTAATCGAAGTCGGTTGGATTCATAACGATGGAGAGCAGGTAATATTCGAGAACCTCGTTTTTACGGCTAGATGGCACCGCCGTACCACGCTTTTTGTGATATATATATATATATATATATATATATATATATATATATATATATATATATATATATATATATATATATATATATTCCGACGCAGCAGAGTGAAGCGATGGAGTGTTCGGAGTTAGCAAATGAAGTCAATTTTTAAGTGCGTTAGGTTTCGCGTGATGGCTGAGCAGCACGTGTCCAAAGTCTACGCCGCTTGTCATCTTTAGGAAACGTATGCGACGGTGTGTCGTGACCGACGATCCTGTTACGACCGCCATCAGCGTAGCTGTAGCTAGGAATTTCCTTCTACAACGAAGAACGCTTTAAAACGGAAAACCGACCGCGGGAAAGCATGTGTCATGCAAAGAGATAAGTTTCCCCAACGTTTCAGATAAAGCACAATTGCGAGCGAGTAGCGTCGACAGTAATGAACAGGCACCGCGGCCCCCCGCAGCTGCTGCTGCCGCGCGCGCGGGGGTTGTGATGACGCATTGCAGCTGCTACCGGCGGCCGCAAAGCCCTTGGCACGATAAAAAAATAGCTGAAAAAAGATGTTTCTCGTCCCCTTTTTTCAAATCACTTCGTTATATTTGTCATTTTTAGCAGTTAAACTCTTGTCCAGATACAAAACACCGCCCGCATATTTTTCGTTCGTACCCCTTTAAGAAATGCCGTCCATAGAATCTTGCTCACTGATTTACACATTTCTTAGGAGATTTTGTATTCCAGGAATTATTATATAAATAATACCGAAACCCGCAACTCTTCACAGTCCCCTCTAAACTGCACACGCCATCAGCTAACGTATTGCCGGAGACCTATCCTGCAATGGCGGCGCAAAGAGGTACTTACAAAACAGAGAAAACCTGTTATCAATTACGCTTTTGTTTCTCGTTAAAGGAGTGTTTTATTGCAAGAAAACTGACCGTAAAGGAGACCGCTATGCTTTATTTTCGTATGGTACGTTCATTCCCCCTCAATTTAGATGGAACCGCTCAAAAAGCTGCAGACCACCAAACTAGACAAGATGCAATCCATGCGGCTTTACACATTTGTGGACACGTGTACCGATTTATGCTTTTGAAAAAAAAGTTCGGTGCATATTTTTTGTGCTCCCCTCTATTCTTTTAATTGCATGAGACTGCCCTTCAATAGTTCCTTGATTTATTCGTCGTCTAGCTAGCCCGGGATAATGACAGCTCTTAAAAAAAAAACAAAAAATCTTTCAGGCCATTCGTCTGTCTGTTCACCGACCTTCATTTTGTACACTGTTAACGATCACAGTAAAATAGATTTTCTTTGGATTCATTTAATAGGTTGAATAAAAATATCACTCTTTCGCCATCCGCCATATTGAGACAAAGCCAGCCGCACCATTCTGTGTTTCTTACGCTATATTAGTGAGTATAAATGACTGAAACTTATTAGAGCACACATTTTCTTCTATAACGTATCCCCTGTTCACCTGCGATTCTTTCTGCTTCCAATAGTCATACAACTTATCATGAAGCGCCTTGCTTTTGTCCAATTAACACGGGCCCAGGGGCTTACCACCTGTGCCAGTCATATAAAAACTTCTCGATCTCTCCCTCAGCCGATTCAACCACAAATAATACATTAGCCTGAAAAGCAAGTTAATGAAACTCGTTTCGTTCTGGCTTTAATTTTACCAACCCATGAATATACTCACTTACCAATACTCATAATTAAAACTCCATAGTAGTGCCTATGCTGGCACATGATACGAGTACAACATTGTATAGCATATGAGATACCTAGTATACTAGTACTTTTGAGATATGAGTATTCCCTGTTATTTCAATATATCGCAAAGAGAAGCACGATATATATTAGAGCATTCTTCGAAGTGGCGTCTATAGAAAACAAACACATCACGACCCAGGGTTGTTTGAATAAGCCTCTCTAGTGCAAAGAGAAACTGATTATCGTATGCGTTTGGAAGTGCAAGCGTTGTATAAAAAAATGTAAATGCAATGTGGTTCGAATCTGTAGTATCACTTCGCTATACAACGTGTCGCTACACAGCCTTATGACGTTTCAATTATGAAATGTTTTCATGAGCGACTCAGGCCTCAGAAATTGCGTACGTATCGATGTCCTATGTGCACTCGCCTGCGTGTTTGCTTTCATGCATGTGCGCGTAAGGGGCTGAACCCAAATTTATTCTCCATATATGATGTTAAAGCTCATTGTAGCTGTCTGTGTGTCGTCTCGTAGTTCTTTTTTTTTAAGATGCAGAAAGGGAATTTATAGACAACTGTAGATATTTTGTTGCAGATTGGACAGCGGCACACTCATACCAACGAATATAGATCTCATGTTCAATTTGCTACCATCTGCAGCTATGAACGCTCTTGATCGAGTTACGCCAAGCAGGCGTCTACATTCGCTTGCAGTCAAGCACTATCCGCTTACATGGAAATTCTAACGCCTGAAGAGGCCTAGTTTCGCAAAATGTGACATACGGATGGCGCTGACAACGTCGCCAATCACCGAGCGCACGTCGTGTCTGTGCCTTTATGACTTATTTTGCCCACTTTCCGGATGCTTTCTGGTAAATGTTCTTGCTTGCTAGTGGCTATGCTTTCTTCTTAGATTTGCAACAAGAAAGTTGTCGGCGATAGATCCCAGCTAATAGATGGACCTCCATTGCCCGCTAGGAAGATCAGCGCAAACGTATTGGGTAGATGCTGACACACGTGTACACACACGCAATATGTACATTATATATATATATATATATATATATATATATATATATATATATATATATATACCGTTAGGTTGCGTCGCGTTCTGGAGGAATGTTCTTAGGCATTCTAAAAAACAAATAATTGTCGTTAGGGCGCTGCGATTTCACATTTGGTATATATTTTCGCAGGAGTAAGAAGACCATGTTTCTAAGTTTCTTAGCACTGTTGGATTACTATTTTTCTGCAACATCAAAAGGCTTACTAAGTTTAGTATGCCAACCAATGCAGTGTTGCACTCCATTTCCAGACCTATACAACGCACTGAGATCAGCTTTATTAAATTCCTTTATCCTATATATGACACGGCGTTGTGCGACATTTATATTTCTGCCCAATTTTTTTTATAACTCATGCGGCAGCTAAAGCAATAACTGAGGTGAATCTGTAGTGGTAGATGGGGTGGCAGCGTTGCTTCGCAAATAAAGATAATTTATGGTGAGCGCCAGCCTATGTGTCATCATGCTGAGAACCAAACGACACCAAACGAAAGCCTGCGTTAGTAACAGCGATGACGACAGTTGCGTGTCCAGAGAGAGTGCACACATCGGAGCAGCGAGGGATTCTATGCTCTTTCGTCACTACGGGTACGCGTAACCTATTCTAAGACAAGATAAAAATGTGGCACTAGATTGTGCCGAACTATACCAATTGTCCGTGGCACGTGCTCGGTAACGCAACAGAGGATTGACCAACAACTGCAGCAAGCCTGATCAATGGCACTGTTCCTGCAGGATGTCTTTGTGCTGCAACGATACAGGTGAACGAGCGTTACGCCTTCAATGTGTGGGCTATTTGTGTCGCTACGCAGAACAAAGGTGTGCGCTCAGTGGCACAGTGATTTCTTTGCTAATTCTGTGTTGTACAGATCATTGAATATAGTCCCATAGCCGGACATATCCAATGGCTAAAGACTAGTGCACCCTCCCATCCCTACCCCCCCCCCCCCCCCCCATGAACTTTATCTTTTGCCTCGATAAAAAATTCAGTGTCTGTGGGCGGTAACATGCAGTGAGCCACGGTATTCGCAAGCCTTTTTCGTCATGATATACAGGGCGACGAAAATGTTTTCTTTTTCGTTTTTTTTTGTCTCCATTTCATTCATTTCGTCCCTTTGTTCACTGCGATGGAGGAAACATTACGAATTACTGCCTTGTGACGTTCATTATCTTGTTCTGTTTATATTCACAATTAAAAATATTCATAATTGTATAAACAAAAAAATATACGTCTGTAATTACTATAGTTTGCCGAAGTGATAGCAATCACAACATAGTCAGTGGTATGAATGAAGAAAAAAAGAATTTCTACATTCGCATTGTAGTTAGAGAGGAACTCGCGAAATGATGTTCATTCTCGAAAATTTTGCGCAAGCCGCAGCCACGGCATCACACTGTGAGAGGTGTCTGAGGTTTTTAGCAAAAATATCTCGTTCTTTATAACAATAAGATTGACTTCAGCGTTCTCCTTTGATAGTCTGCGACGAAGAGTAATGAGTAAAACTCGCTGCCAGATATATGCATTCCGTCTTTGAGACAAAAAAGCGATGTACAATGCATTTTACTCCTCTAGTAGTGCCGGCTGTATTTATTTATTTATTTACATTACTGCCAGTCTCATGTCGAGACCATATCAGGTAGGCGTATAGTTATACATAAATCCAAGTTTCATTACAACGGGCCTAAAACAAATACAGCAATTTTTCTTTGTCAAAACACAACAAACTAATGCAACCAACTGAAATACACTGGAACTGAAATATAGAACACTGAAACATAAAAAATATGCGAAGTTCGCGACAAACTAAAATATGCAAATATGTATCAATAGAGAAGCGTTTTTTCTGTAACACCAGTGGTAGCGAGCGGTGCCAACTCCACGTAATGCGTTCTCTGACGATCACGGGCATATCCCGTAAATTGTTGCGGTGGGGTTGTGCGGGCTAGGTCCTACATTTATTTACAGTGATCTTGCGTGCCCTGTACTTGTGCGTTTGTGCATGTAAATGCACATACAAATGAAAAAAATTGCGGCAAACAACGTTTAAAACCCCTGGTTGGGGAGGGGGGGGGGGAGGGTTCAAAGCTCTTCTGTTGAAGGTTTTAAAACTTTGCATGTGTATATGCATGCACATATACAAACGCGAGCACGACCATAGCAAAGTGGGGTTATTCCCCACCGCCTTAAAAAAAAAAAAGGATATCTGGATACTGCATTCTCGCTACTCCTGTAAGGACGATCTTGTGGCGTAAATTAAGATATGCGAATTTAGCAGCGCAACGCAATATTTAATGATCTATCTAGACGCGTATTTATTTGTGGAGGCAAAGGATGAAAATAAAATGGAAGCTGATTAAAATAAAAAAAAACTAGGTAGGAATACGCATACGATCACAAAAGATACACTACAGTCCTAAGGTGCACTATAATAAATATCACAGCACACGTTTTTCCCGTTGGCAGGGACTGCATCCAACATTTCTGCGCGCTAGTAAACTAAAAGTCAATACAGACCAGTTCAACCGAGAAGCGGACATGTAGTATACCAAAGCGTTCATTAATAGACTTTTAACATACCGGCAGCTGTTGGAACGCCCGAAAGAAGTCATGATGCTGTGATGTAAAGGTTGTCGGGCTAGTTTGCCAGCATGCCGCTCCGCAGTGGTATGTGCACTTACGCAATTCTTTTCGATTTCGATCAATTTACAGATACCCTGGTTAAGTGGGTATTGCTTCACGTTGAGTGAAATGCGATACGACGCGGAGAAGTTGAGAAACAACTGCTCGAAAGAAAGACGGAAACGCCGAGTGTCCTTTGATGTATCGCAATGTAGAGCGAAAAAAAAACGAACGCAAGAGGCTTGGTGAGATTTAGGAATCTGATATATCACGGCACTAATGAGAGTTCTTCGCAAGAATGTATGGTGGTACGGGAACTAAAGGCTAAGGCGATTACGCGCGTGAGATTCCACATTGGGAAACTGCTGCTTTTGCAATGACGGCACGTTATACACCTACAGCCAGCTAGGTCCTACAGTCAGCAGCTAGAGTTAGCACAACTTGTATTCAGTTCAACTTTCGTTCACTGATTACCGGCTGATTCAATGATGCCACGAACTAGACAGGTTTCAATTAGCAACGTGATAGATCAGTCTGGAACTAGAAACATTCCTTTTTCATAACGTGCCGATGGTGCAATATACCTAATAAAGTAGCCTGTTGAGACAGGTGCGCTGCGGCGGACGTTTCTTGTTTTTTATTGATTTTTTCTCTTTGAGCAGGCTTATTCATCCCCTTAGATGTGCTGAACACAATGCTGAAGTTGCCTGCTCTCTCACCATAGTGCAAGCGGCAGTCCTTCCCACATGAAGCAAGCAAAAAAATAAAAATTACACCATCTCCCGCTAAAGGGAACCATGTGTAGACGCGATGCAGCGGGCGCTAACGCTTACACTGGCGGCGGCGTTGACGCTGGCGCTCATCGCGGCGTTGCTCAGGAGAGAAATCTGGGGAGGCGCAATCACGCAGTGATGGACCGGTGTTTCCTACTGGAGCATGCCAATCACTGCTAATGGGCAATGAAAGACAGAAGACTCCGATTGGACACAGAGACCCACAGTCCGCTTTTAGTTAACGCGCACGCTGCGAATTTTTATCGTTCGACAACGCACAGGAGAAATCTCCCACCTGCACAACCTTGCAGGTCAAGATCCAGTGCCTATCTATACGGGGAGGCATGTCAACGGTTGTGCAGCGCGAGCAGTCGGTTTTTAAATGCGAAGCATTTCTTAGTGAACTTCGGCGACTTTGAGCGTATCTATCTATCTATCTATCTATCTATCTATCTATCTATCTATCTATCTATCTATCTATCTATCTATCTATCTATCTATCTATCTATCTATCTATCTATCTATCTATCTATCTATCTATCTATCTATCTATCTATCTATCTATCTATCTATCTATCTATCTATCTATCTATCTATCTATCTATCTATCTATCTATCTATCTATCTATCTATCTATCTATCTATCTATCTATCTATCTATCTATCTATCTATCTATCTATCTATCTATCTATCTATCTATCTATCTATCTATCTATCTATCTATCTATCTATCTATCTATCTATCTATCTATCTATCTATCTATCTATCTATCTATCTATCTATCTATCTAT
Source organism: Rhipicephalus appendiculatus (assembly GCA_030522465.1). Classification (NCBI taxonomy): domain Eukaryota; kingdom Metazoa; phylum Arthropoda; class Arachnida; order Ixodida; family Ixodidae; genus Rhipicephalus; species Rhipicephalus appendiculatus. The sequence goes on from JALIZH010007453.1 coordinate 52,056, forward strand.
CTATCTATCTATCTATCTATCTATCTATCTATCTATCTATCTATCTATCTAGCCGCCTACGACTTGGTGCTCTCCTGGCCGTATCGTTAATGGGATATATACCAAAACTGGTATGGCATAACATGACTGTATGACGAACATGAATGACTGGTCATATCACGAAAATCATGACTAACTTGTCATGAAAAGTATGATTTACACGCCATGGCCGTAGTGCTCCTGAGGCCGTTTTCTTAACTTGATATATTCAAAAAATTGGTACGATGAGACATTTATGCATGACCAACATAAATGACAGGTGGTAATATCAAAATCATGATGTGCATGTCATGTACAACATGATTTACATGCCACGCTCATGGTGCGCTGACAGCCGCTTCGCTAGCTTGATATAAACAAATTTGGTATTGCCTGACGTGACTGTATGAAGAACATAAATGACAAGTGGTAATATGAAAATTATGACTTCATGAGCGACATGACTTGCATTCCACGCTCATAGCGCGCTCGCGGCCGTTTCGTTAGCTTGATATACACTAAATTTGGTATTGAGTGACGTGACTGTATGACGAACGTAAATGCCAAGTGGTAATATGTAAGTCATGACATGTCATGTGCGACATGGCTTGCATGCCACGCTCATGGCACGCTTGCGGCCGTTTCGATAGCTTGATATACACCAAATTTGGTATTGAGGGACGTGACTGTATGACAAGCGTAAATGACAAGTGGTAATATGGAAATCATGACGAATCATGCGCAACATGACTTGCATGCCACGCTCATGGCACGTTCGCGGACGTCTCGCTAGCTAGATATACACCAAAACTGGTATTGCGGGACGTGACTGTATAACGAACATAAGCGGCAGGTGGTAACATGAAAGTCTTGGCATGGATGTCATCTACAATGCCATTTACATGCCACGCTCATGGTAAGCTTGCGTACAGTTCGCTACCTTGATATACACCAAAATTGGTATTGCGCGACGTGACTGTATGACGAACATAATTGGCAGGTCCTAACACGTAAATCAACACATGCATATTAAGGTGAAAGCCTTTAATGTCTCATGCTCACGCCCGTCCGTCCGCCCGTCCATCTGTCCATCTGTCCATCCGTCCGTCCGATCCTCCGGCCGGGCCCTGGCACGGTGGCCAGGTTGCCGTCGAGGCGCGCAAAAGGACGCCGGTCGCGTCGAACTCTAGAGCGCTCGTGCTTTGCTGTCGTAGCGTCGCTGTGCCCAGCGTGTCCAATCATGCAAGGAGAGAGACGTGCTCATCGCGTTCCATTCTGACCGACCCCATCTCAATGGGCACAGGCGTTCGCGGAACACACTTTGGTATTTGCAAAGTTTCCATCAATTTAAGCGTTGGGACGCGGATGGCGTCTGCACGATGCGCAAAGCGCGAGAAAACGAACGTATGCAAAACGGAGGCAGATTAGACTCGCGTCTCGCAGCGATTCGCGGTAAAAAATTAAAAAAAGAAAACACGCACACATTCCGTTTGTGTGCCATTCCCACTAAGAGTGTAAAAAGAAAAGACGCGGCATTGTCAGTCGAATTGCCACAAGCTTTCGCCGAACACACTTTGGAATGCAGAAAGTGTCCTTCAATTTTATGTACAGCATGATTTGCTCCTTGCTGGCTGCCTTCGCATTACATCGATTCCCACAGCGCGTGGGATCTGCCGGTTTTTTTCAATCAAGAAACTCGCTAGCAGACGCTACCTGCGTCGCTGCCTGCGCGCCATTGTTATAAATATGGGAAACACACTACGCGCTTCTCACTGTAGGCCCCCAGGTCGCGTAAAGCTGTCTGCGACAGCTTTTAGCCTGGGGGTCCCCCAACTTGTGTGTTGGAATCGAAGTGGATTCTGACTTGGAAACTATGTTGAAACTATTTCGAAACATTGAACCTTTTTTGACACAAAGTAAAACTGTAATATGATCAAAGGTGTGTTTCTTTTTATTTTTGTTACGTCGCCATCTAAAACCCTCCATAGCGTTCAAGAAAAAAAAACAAAAGTCGTTTGCTTCTTTTACGGTGACTATGCAGAAGCGGATACGTGTCCTGAATTTTTTCACTCTCCAATCGCTAATGTCAGACTCGCGATGTGAAGCCAGGAATAGGAAGCACCGGCTTTCCAGAGAAACTTCACTCTCACCTCAGGGAGCCCAAAGGAAAGTATGGCCGCTTCGCTATTCTTGGCTTTCACGTCACGTATGGTGTGCCATGATGCTTTATTTCCGATACCCTACAAACTACTGCATCACTGTGTTTCTTGCAAAGTAGTTTTTCAACCTCTCTCTCTCGCGGGTTGAAGTAAAACGCCTTGTAAGGTTTGAATTTGAAAACCATGTAAGGCTAAGCTGCTTTTCCCTTGAGGGCGGCAAATTTTTCTGTTACTGATACGGTCGTTAGACAGCACTGCGTACTCCTGTTATACTGGGGCTCTCCGAAGTACAGGAAACCTGTTTCCTTAGACATTATGGCCGAAGAGAACAGTAATATAGCCTGTCGCAATATCTTCATAATAAGAAAAGCCTGAGTGCTATTTCTTCAAGGATTCCTTTTATTGTTTGTGTGAAGTTTGCATTCTTACTTTCATTTCTTTCCGTTCGTATGGTATATGCCATGTGCGCATGATAACATTGAAAACGCAGTTTCATGCGAACCAATGTCGCAGGAACGTAGGACAAAAAGAAACTGATCACTACAACGCGTGGCAAGAGTTTTCGAGAGCAAGAAAAAGTGGGCCGGGGGGTTCTCCATCTTGATATTTCACAATGGCTTGGTATAATTTCACATGGGCAACCACACCCTCACTGCGCATGCGCCTCCCCTCCTCTCTCCCCTCTTACACTCCCCCCGTCTCTCCTCTAGGCACCCTGCCCGGGGCGTCTACACTCCCACTAGGGATGGTCAATTAAAATTTTTAATCGATTAATCGTTAATCGTTCGTCGATTCAGCCTTTAATCGATTAATTGATTTCGACGTGGTATTTTAATCGATTAATCGATTAATCGACTTTTTTGATGGGTGATTTAAAAAGGATATCTCATTGTTTCAGAAGCATTACTTGTGTTTTATCTAGACTGAAGTCTTTCTGTTAGACGCGCTAGAAATCACATGTGCGCATTTTCGCCTTCGTGAAAATTCGCACTGTCGCCCACTGGACACTGGGGCCCCGTCGTCTTTGTGTGATGTCACGGATTGAAAGATCTGTGGCCAACATCCATGGACGATACGGCAGCAGGTCGTACTTCCTTGAAGCCTGCCTACTCGAGGGCACCGAAATCGAAGGCGTTTTCGGTGACCACTGTGGTCGAAAAGACGTACCGCAAACATGCAGCGTGGCTGGGGTTTAGGAAATCCCGCGAAAGGCAAAGCAGAGACGAGGAGAGAGAGGAAGTAAATAAGACGCTCGCACTCGTAGGCACGGCATTTTTTCACTATTTCTCTGTTCGATATTGCGGAAGCCCACAGTAATACTATAATTGCGGACTGACGTCACCTCTTACTTGAGGTCACCCATGCGAAGTTACCCACAACTTGCTGGCATCAAACAGACCATCGGTACAGGCATCTGCGGGAAGTACAACAGCATGAGTTTTTGCCTCCCGGTTAGAATGAACGGCAGTTGCGCCAGTGTACTCCACAGGTTTCACGCCTTAACTCAGCCGTACAATTCTAAAAACTTAATTAGAGCGCAAACACACGATACACTCACGCACACACACACCCACACACCCAGGCATCAAACACGCACAGCGCTCACATGTGCGCATTTTCGCACATGTGAGCGCTGTGCGTGTTTGATGCCTGGGTGTGTGTGTGCGTGAGTGTATCGTGTGTTTGCGCTCTAATTAAGTTTTCAGAAATGATCCACCAACTAGCCCAACAACAAGTTCTTTTTCAGCCGTACAAGCACGTCTTCAATCGTGCGTACCGACTGAAGTGTAATAATAATAATAATAATAATAATAATAATAATAATAATAATAATAATAATAATAATAATAATAATAATAATAATACTGTGGTTTTACCTCCCAAAACCAAGGATATGATTATGAAGGACACTGAAATGGAGGGCTCGGGAAATTCTATCCGTCTGGTGTTAACGTGCACTAGCATTTAACAGTACGCGGGCCTCCGTCAAAATGCGACCGCCGCGGCCGGGATCGAACCCGCTACCTTCGGATCAGTAGCCGAGTGCCGTGGCGGACATGAGAGTTAAATAAACTGCCCAAAACGTTGACACAGTCCCTGCAGGCGAAGAAAATTACTAGTTTATCAAAGGCAAGGAAAGCTGTATTTGTGAGATGAAACACCATGAAACAGCGTGAGGCCCAAAACGAACACAAACCAAATAAACAACTTGGCGATGCATTCGCACGTCTGAAGTATACTGAAAACAACTAACTTCAATCTTGAGTATTAGCGCATCACCTTTCTGCTTTCACTCAATGAAGCCATAACGCTGAAAACACTGGGACAAAGGATGAGGTCCTGCGAAGAGGACCCAGCTTTTTGAACGATTATGCATTACCAACAGTCCATCCTTTCGAAACATAAGAATCGCTTGTGTAATTGAAGAGCGACTTGATTTTCACGATAATTTACTCAAAGGCTCTTGGCTAACTTGAGAGATACTGATGACTTACCTGAAGAGGCATATTCGTGCCTTCGGGAACAGGGTCCTTAACATTGTAATTTTAGTCATGACCATTTGTCTTTGGAGGATGACTCTCTGGCACAATAATAAAGTGGGCTTGAAGCAGGTGATATCTCAAGAGTATCCGTCCCTAGCTTCGAGTACTACCTACCACCTTTATCACACATTGCAATCGTCGTTTTCGAATCTTCTGTGAACGTCCACACCACGCTGCTTTTGCGATTGCTCGCCATTATATGACAAAGGAAGCAGTATACAAACCAAAATGTAATAATGGATGCAATATACCAAGCAAGCAATAAGTGTATTTTGCCGACGGTTAACCAGCACACGATAGAAGAAAGGGGGGGGTGAGAGGAGGTGAATGGTTTGTAGGCTGTGAGCGGAAAGAAGCCGGAAATTGCATTTGTGCCTCCTGCTCGCCCTTAAGCATTGCGGAGGCTTTGGAGGTGGACGTCGTGGGCGACGGAGACCAGGGCGAGTTCATTTCTGTCTCTATGGGGTAGGGCCGCCGCCGGTTTGGGTTCGTTCTACTAGCGTACAAAGATGCGCTGTAGTGAAAAAGATTATGTGCGCTCGACTTGTTGCGTCTCGGCATCATTCGCATCGCACTCATGCGCACCGGCCGAGGGGCGGTGTTGAGGAGGGGGTGGTGGCTGCCGTAATCGATTAATCGAAGAGTCTTAATCGATTAATTCGATTAATCGAAAGACGGAAATCGATTACGATTAATCGATTAACTGTGCACCTTTAATCGATTAATTGATTAATCGTTCATTGATTTCACCATCCCTAACTCCCACTGCGCATGCGCGTCCCTCCTCTCTCTCCTCTCCTACGCTCCCCCCCTCTCTCCTCTACGCATCCCTGCCCACGGCGTTCACACTCCCACTGCGCATGCGTGTCACCCCCCTCTCTCTCCTCCCCTCCTACGCTCCCGCCTCTCTCGCCTCGCGACGCCGACGCAGACAGCGTCTGCTAGCGAGTTTCTTGGTTGAGAAAACCGACTGCTCGCGCTGCACAACCGTTCACTGGCCACCCCGTATATATGGCAATGGATCTTGACCTCCAAGGTGGTGCCGGTGGGAGATTTCTCCTGTGCGTTGTTGAACAATAAAAATTCCCAGCGTGCGCGTTAACTAAAAGCGGAGTGCGGGTCTCTGTGTCCAATCGGAGTCTTCTGTCTCTCATTGCCCATTAGCAGCGATTGGCATGTTTCAGTAGGAAACACTGCTCCATCACTGCCTGCTTTGTGCCTCCCCAGTTTTCGCTCCTGCGCAACGCTTCGATGAGCGCCAGCGTCAACGCCGCCGCCAGTGTAAGCGTTAGCGCCCGCTGCTTCACATCTACACATGGTTCCCTTTAGCGGGAGATGGTGTAATTTTTTTTTTATTGACACACGCATATGTTTCGACTATTGCAACGGTTTCCTATATACCTTGACAGCGGACAGTGAGAGTCGACGACAAGGCTAGGTCCTAAGGTCTCAATGTGTATGTTGAAGTCACTGACTAGTACAAAGGGGTTGTGCTTGTAGGTGTTTTATATTGTTCTGGCACAATTATGATTGATATTAGTCTATTAATAAACCTTTTTTGTCATGTGCTTTGATCGATCGGTGCTTAAATGTCTGATCGATCGGTGCTTAAATGGTGGCCTTTTATTTTGTTCTGTTTAACAGCCTTTTATTTTGTTCTTGTTAACCTTTTGTTCTGTCACATGCTTTGATTGATGGGTGCGTAAATGTCGGTGTTTTTACGGGGTTGTGGCCTTTTCTTCAGTTCTGGTTAAGAGCCTTTTAATTTGTTCTTGTAAACCTTGTGTTAACCACTCATCTACGGGCACAATGGGACGTGGATGGACAAGCGTCGGCCCTAAGGTGCTTCGCCCCTCAAAGATAAAAGAAAGATAGAATGATAAGCAGCCATGGTCTCTCTATTCAAGGGGGGAGGCCGTTGGGAAAGTCAGTGTCCAGCAAGTTGCGGGCGCCTAATGGTTGGCGATGATTCCAGTCACCTCCATCAGGCTGTGGAGAGCCCGGAGGTTGGGAGGCGAAGGGAACAGGAAGTCGTTGAGGATGGACGCAGGGAGGCCCTGTTGCTTGTATGCAGTGGTGAGTCTTCAGCGTTCGTGCGCCAACGCTGGGCAAGCACAGATAATGTGCTCAAGTGTCTCGGGGTTGCCGCAGCGTTCGAAGGCTGGTGAGGGAGCATCCCTTCGCGTGCATGCGCGCCGCTGTCCACACAAAACCCGTGCGGAGGCGAAGGAGAGTGGCGCGCTCCCACTTAGTGATGCCACCCTCTGGGAGAGCCTTCTCATCGCTGTCATTGCAATATAAGTGCTCCGTCTTCCTGGGCATGGCTCACCCAATAAAGAGTTAAGTCTTTACCGGTATGACAGCAATATTTTCTTAGGCTTCACGTGCCAAAATTGCGGTATTACTAGGCACATTTAGCTGAGCGTTTAAGATACGCTGTGGTCAGACCTGCGTATGCCAGCAATTTGCACGCAAACACTTCGAAGGAGCTGTAGTGCGCATGGCGTGATTCACACACAAACACAGAAGGAACTGCTGTGCACGTGCGCAGAACGATCGTTCGGGCAGCGGAACGTAGAACGCACCTCTCGCTCCGCTTGTGAAGTTGAGCGGAGCGTCAAGGTGCGCCCACTTGGTATCGCCGTCCGTCTGCAGCCAAGCTGATCGCGTCTCGACAAGACGCGCTTGTCAAAAAAATGCCCGCACCTCCCCGAAGGGAATCGTGAGTAAATGCGAATGCATTTCGCGCGCGCTTCACTCCATTTATATATACGTGCGAGCGAGCGGACGGGAGAGTTGGGCGCAGGGAGGAGAGAGAGCGAACGGCGAGAGAAGGAGCGGCGAAGCACTGCACCCACCCTCGGCTACACTCTCTCCACACACGCGGGAGCTCCGCCGAGCTTCCGCGATGCGAGCGCCCTCACACACCAGAGCGCGCTCCTCCTCTCCACTCACTCTCCGCTACTCCGCCCGCACCACCTGCTCCGGTTGCTAGGGGCGAGGATAAGTGCGCGCGCCCGCAGCTGTTGCTATGGGAGAGGGAGTGAGAGCGGAGAGATAAAAAATTACACCATCTTCCGCTAAAGGGAACCATGTGTAGATGTGAAGCAGCGGGCGCTAACGCTTACACTGGCGGCGGTGTTGACGCTGGCGCTCATCGCAGCGTTGCGCAGGAGAGAAAACTGGGGATGCGTAAAGCACGCAGCGATGGAGCGGTGTTTCCTGCTGGAACATGCCAATCGCTGCTAATGTGCAGTGAGAGACCAGAAGACTCCGATTGGACACAGAGACCCGCACTCCGCTTTTAGTTAACGCGCACGCTGGGAATTTTTATTGTTCAACAACGCACAGGAGAAATCTCCCACCGGCACCACCTTGGAGGTCAAGATCCATTGCCATATATACGGGGTGGCCAGTGAACGGTTGTGCAGCGCGAGCAGTCGGTTTTCTCAACCAAGAAACTCGCTAGCAGACGCTGCCTGCGTCGGCGTCGCGAGGCGAGAGAGGCGGGAGCGTAGGAGAGGAGAGAGAGGGGGTGACACGCATGCGCAGTGGGAGTGCGGACGCTGCGGGCAGAGATGCCTAGAGAAGAGAGGGGGGAGCGTAGGAGAGGAGAGATAGGTGGGACGCGCATGTGCAGTGGGAGTGTGGACGCCGCGGGCAGGGATGCCTAGAGGAGAGAGGGGGGAGCGTAGCAGGGGAGAGAGGAGGGGAGGCGCATGCGCAGTGAGGGTGTGGTTGCCGCGGGGAGGGATGCCTAGAGGAGAGAGAGGGAGAGAGGAGGTTTTTTATTTTTTTTAAAGGGTTTGCGCATGCGCAGTAAGGGTGGTCACGCCGCACACCACCACCACCGGATTAAGCTTCGCCATAAGATGCTTCACATCTAACACCTGCCGGCGCTTACCTCCTCAACCTATCCTCCTCCTCCGCGGACAACGCTGGACAACGCTGGACAACGCCGGATGCCTGACATAGCCCGACTATGAAATGCATTCGCATTTAAAACGCAAAATGTTCGCAGTTCTCTGCACTGGCTTGGGCCCCGGAACGGAGCGTAAGCAACGCTCAGCTAAAAGTGTGAACCGTGCCGTGGTGGATATTAACGCGATAGCGTTAAAGAGCTCGTTTCGCAGAAATTCCGGCTTCGGCTTCGGCGTCGGTGTCGGCGTCGTTGGTTGTGAGCGAAAAATCATCATCTTGTCCGTGACCGAAAAATCATCATCCTGTCCGTGACCGAAAAATCGGAGAAAGATGCAAATAAAATAAATAATAAATATTTTCGGGTCCGAGTGAGGATCGAACCCGGATCGTCTGCGTGGCAAGTAGGTTTTCTGCCACTCAGCCATGCCTCTGCTTGGAAATACTGTGAAAATAACTTCCTCTGCCTGGAAATGCAGTGAAAATAACTTGCCATGCTTCGCAAACGCAAGCCTCCTTTATATAGGCGTCGCAAATAACATGTAATATCCCAGGAATATTGCGTGGTACAAGCGTACATTGCCATCGGGCGTCAGAATATGTGACTATCATAACGATTTCATAGTTTAAAGCCAGCCACCTATTACAAACGGCACACACCTTACTGCGCGTATTCCCCTTAACACCACATAGTGGGTGCATTGCAAGTTCGAAAACATTTCCCACATTTGCCGCGCATAATTGCTCCTGGTTTAAAGCATACTACCCGTTACATAGTATGCACTAAGTGATTGAAGTAGGCACTAGGGACGGGATACCGCTATCGCGTTCAACTCATAAAGGCGAAGCTTAAGGGTCCCCCCAATTTTCTGTCCTTCCGGGCTATAAAGTAAGATGCGCCAAAATGTAAGTTCACAGAGGTTCTTGAATTTTGTACTCCTCTTAGCGCGGCCGCCGTGACTAAGAATGGAATGCGCGTCCTCACGCTTTGCGGCGTGACACCCTGTATAACAAGCAATCTTTTTCAACGTCCCAACCGCGTAATATTTGGTTCAATTGCATTTGCGTTCATGTACCGGACACTCCCGTCAAGCCGTAGACGAAGCACGAACGCTGACGACAGCACCGACATAGGGCCATTATACCCAGCTAGCTGCAGGCTACAAGCATTGTCCCCGTAGTACAGACCCGTAACCAACAAAACCAGCAATTCGAAGATCATGACCACGACTGCGACCACGATATCAGGCCCAGTCAGTACCACCCACAGTGATCCTGCTAAACATAACGGCTGCGCGTTGGAACTGTTTACCGTAGCCACTGAATTGGCCCTATGAGAAGCGGTTTAACTTGGTTTGTTTTGTTTTAGATGTGAAGCATCTTATGGCGAAGCTTAATCCGGTGGTGGTGTGCGGCGTGGCCTCCCTTACTGCGCATGCGCAAACCCTTTAAAAAAATAAAAATAAAAAAATACCTCTCCTCCCCCCTCTCTCTCCTCTAGGCATCCCTCCCCGCGGCAACCACACCCTCACTGCGCATGCGCCTCCCCTCCTCTCCCCTCCTATGCTCCCCCCCTCTCTCCTCTGGGCATCCCTGCCTGGGCTCCCACTGCGCATGCGCGTCCCCCCTCTCTCACCCCTCCTACGCTCCCCCCTCTCTCCTCTGGGCATCCCTGCCTGGGCTCCCACTGCGCATGCGCGTCCCCCTCTCACCCCTCCTACGCTCCCCCCCCTCTCCTCTAGGCATCTCTGCCTGGGCTCCCACTGCGCATGCGCGTCCCCCCCTCTCTCTCCTCTCCTACGCTCCCCCCCTCTCTCCTCTAGGCATCCCTGCCCACAGCGTCCACACCCCACTGCGCATGCGCGTCCCCCCCCCTCTCTCTCTCTCTCCTCTCCTACGCTCCCCCCCTCTCTCGCCTGACGCCGACGCAGGCAGCGTCTGCTAGCGAGTTTCTTGGTTGAAAAAACCGACTGCTCGCGCTGCACAACCGTTCACTGTCCATCGCGTATATATGGCAATGGATCTTGACCTCCAAGGTGGTGCCGGTGGGAGATTTCTCCTGTGCGTTGTTGAACAATAAAAATTCGCAGCGTGCGCGTTAACTAAAAGCCGACTGCGGGTCTCTGTGTACAGTCGGAATCTTTTGTCTCTCATTGCCCATTAGCAGCGATTGGCATGTTCCAGTAGGAAACACCGCTCCATCACTGCGTGCTTTGCCTCCCCAGTTTTCTCTCCTGTGCAACGCTGCGATAGCGCCGCGTCAACGCCACGGCCAGTGTAAGCGTTAGCGCCCGCTGCTTCACATCTACACATGGTTCCCTTTAGCGGGAGATGGTGTAATTTTTATACTACCATTTCGCGACAACACTTATATTTTCCAATGAAAGAAGTTTTCAGTTAGGTATTCTTTTTCTTTTTGTTTCCAGGAGAGCAAGAGATTTTGCCGTCCACGTGTGATTGCAAATAATAAAGAGTACAGAAATAGCAAAACAGAGGCAATAAACCGTCATAGGATCACTTGGCCAGTAAGTTTAAATACATTCATTCATGGGCAATGCAGAAACCGGCAAGTAGACGTGAAAGAAAGTAGTAAAAGCACTATTCTAGACTGACATACCTTTTGTGAAGAAAATCAATATATACAGTGAACGTCGCGCTAAATTACAAGCAGAAACACTCACGTGCCTGCCTGCGGGCGATACACGAACGCCATGTCGTTGTTGGTAGCGAAACTGGTGGGCATACCTACAGAATTGTTCTATTACTAGCAATGGGGTACGCCTCACCAATCTATCGAGTTCTTTGATCACGATGCTGCATAATAATTGATGTTTCTGCATAGAAAAGTGCACCTCCGCAATCACGGCAGTGATTGACGTGCTTGACAGAGCCAGCGTTATCCCTTGCTTCTGCACCTAACCCTTGCACGACTATCACTTGTACCATGCAAAGTACCAATTTTAACAGCGGCGGCCGTTAGTCCATGAGCTGCCAAGAGGAATGATCATCATCATGAATCGGCACGCTCTATTTTCGTCATTTTCTCGATCCTCTGGTTTGCTCTGGGATCACATGCTCCGGCATCTCCGGCGTGGGATGCGATAACTCTGATAGGTGAGACAACGAGTGCAGAGAGAAAGAAAGAAAGATAGAGAAAGATGGAAATTCTCGTGGGAAAAATTTATTCGTGAGGCGTACCCACGATCGGAAGGCGGGCGTCCTAAACACCCTAATAATAATTCTTGGGGTTTAGCTTCCCGAAACCACGATTCAATTGTGATAGACGCCATAGTGGGGCTCGACGTGTCGCGACACGACTCGACCACGAACCGTACGTTCTGAGGAGTACTAACGGCGAGCTATTTATATGCACCATTTGCTGTGGCGGTACTCAAAGAACGGCGACTTCAGCGTGTTTTTGTTATGACTAGCAAGATGGCGCGATGGGCGCGCTTGAAAGGTCGTCACCCCGCGTGTTGCGGTGCGCATGCGCCTGGCCAGGGCGTGTTCGCTCGGGCGCACGCGCTAATCTTGTTATAGCGGTTTGTACATGTTGGTTTGTACGTCTTGTGCTTTCACCGCCGTTGAAGTTACAGAGTGCACAAAGGTCATTTTGTACGCTGCAGCAGCCGCGCTTGCGAAAGAGGCACGCTGCTCACACTCCAAGAAATAACAACTGTTACTGTTGTTACTTCGCGCTCGCCTGTGTACTTAGGTTAAGGTGCACGTTAAAAAATCCCAGGTGGTCAAAATTTCCGGAGCCCTCCACTACGGCGTCTCTCATAGTATTATGGTGGTTGTTGAACGAGAAACTCCAGCTATTATTTTGTTAGTTCGCGCTCGTCCTGCGTATACTTGTGCGTTCGTTTCGTGCATCCTTCTGTTTGAGCAGCGCGCTTGAATTGTCGAGCCGTGACAGATAGTTCGCGCTCGTCCTGTGCATGTTCTTTTAACTCGTCATTTCTGCTTGAGGAGCGCGTTGGAAGCTTCGAGCGGCTTACCGTTCTTCGCGTGACATTACAATTTGTTACTAGAGCTTTCATTCTATCGCCCATGTGGCGAAAAAATGCACAATAAACGCTGAACGACTTCTGTGAAGACACGTTTCACTTTCGTGTTATACCGATTCCTATAACAGAGGGACCGAGCAATGTTTTTTGTTAGTCTGAACCAGCGAAGGGGCATCGAAAAGCCAGCGGTGGGAGTTCGACGCACCACGCACGGAGCACGAAACAGTAGAAAAACAGTAGAAAGTAGACCATAGAACAGAAATAAAGAATCGCTCAAAAAAGATAACCCTAAGTGAACTACAAATACAAATATAAAATATCACATAATTATATAAAAGAAAAAACAGAAAACAGCAGGAAAGTGCGGATGAAGAAAAGAAAAGAACGCAAAAGACTGATAAACACAAGATGAACTCAAGACAGACATGAGGGAATCAGTGGAAGAAATGCTTTGCAGTTCGTACGACTTTCACTTGGAGAGGAACTGGCTTTGATTGCTTTTTAATGAACTGAAGTTCATTATCTATGTCAGCAGTAGTTTCTTTTACACAGTTAAAGCTGTGTCCTGATAACTCTATGAGAGGAGTACGATGTTGTACCATCAAACTTGCGAAAGATACCAATCATTCGCTGCACGACTGCAGAAAACTTAACAAATACTTGCGGCGCGTACACAGATTACGCTAGGTCGCGCCTTGAATATCGAATACCAACGCTTTACAATGTCTTATGACTAACGTTGAATTTTAATGCGGCACTCAACACTCTTATATCAGAAGTGCACGACTGCCTGATGCAATAATGAGTCCTTTACGTTCTCGTGAATTGTTTCAGACCATTCTTTTTGTTCCTTTGTTAGCTTTGATAATATTTCAATGTATTTCATTTTTACCGTTTTCATCAAAGATGGTTTCATGAATCCTTTTCTCCATCTCATGTTTCTTAATTTCTTAGATAGTGTCCCTTAATAATATCTGGGGTTTAACGTCCCAAAACCACGATATGATTATGAGAGACGCCGTAGTGGAGGGCTCCGGAAATTTCGACCATCTGGTGTTCTTTAACGTGCACTGACATCGCACAGTACACGGGCCTCTACCATTTCGCCTCCATCGAAATGTGACCGCCGCGGCCTGGGATCGAACCCGCGACCTTCGGGTCAGCAGCCGAGCACCCTAACCGCTATACCACCGCGGCGGACATAGTGTCCCTTAGACATACTTGAACCTGTTCTCGAGCAAGTTCATCTTGTGGTTGTCTTTCAGTGTGTATTTATTCGCCATTATTATAAATATGGGAAACACACTACGCGCTTCTCACTGTAGGCCCCCCAGGTCGCGTAAAGCTGTCTGCGACAGCTTTTAGCCTGGGGGTCTTCCAACTTGTTTGTTGGAATCGAAGTGGACTCTGAATCGGAAACAATGTTGAAACTATTTCGAAACATTGAAACTTTGTTGAGACAAGTAAAACTGTAATATGATGAAAGGTGTGTTTCTTTTTATTTTTGTTACCTCGCCCCCCTAAAACCCTCCATAGTGTACAAGAGAACAAAAGTCGTTCGTTTCTTTTACGGCGACTATACACAAGCGGATACGTGAACTGAAAATTTCACTCTCCATTTGCTAATGTGAAACTGACAATGTGATGCCAGGAATAGAAGCACCGGCTTCCAGAGAAACTTCACTCTCTCTTCAGAGAGGCCAAAAGAAGTATGGCCGCTTCGCTATTCTTGGCTTTCACGTCACGTATGGTGTGCCATGATGCTTTATTTCCGATACCCTACAAACTACTGCATCACTGTTTTTCTTGAAAGTAGCTTTTCAACCTTCCCCTTTCTATCACGGGTTGAAGTAAAAGGCCTTGTAAGGTTTAAAGTTAAAAACCATGTAAGGCTAGGTTGCTTTTCACTTGAGGGCGGCAAATGTTTCTGTTACTGATATGGTTGTTAGACAGCACTGCGTACTCCTGTTATAGTGGAGTTCTTTGAAGTACAGGAAACTTCTTTCCTTAGACATTATGGCCAAAGAAAACTGTAATATAGGCTGTCGCAATATCTTCATAATAAGAAAAGCCTGTGTGCTTTCTGCAAGGATTCCTTTTATTGTTTGCGGGAAGTTTGAATTGTTATTTTCATTTCTTTCCGTTCGTATGGTATATGCCATGTGCGCGCGATGACATTGAAAACTCAGTTTCATGCGAACCAATGTCGCAGGAACGTAGGACAAAAAGAAACAGATCACTACAACACGTGGCAAGAGTTTTCGAAAGCAAGAAAAAGTGCGCCGGTGTTTATCCATCTTGGATATTTCACAACGGCTTGGTATAATTTCACATGTGGAAGCTGACATTAAATGCAGCCACGCAACTTACATTTTTATAATATACATGGCACATCTTTTATTACTCCAGATGATCACATTTTAAGGTCGTAGCTTTGAAAATAACTACGAAAGGGATACTAGACTGTTCCCAAGAGCACCGTCGGTGAAAACTATTTGTTACATTGTTGCACTACTACGGCATACTCAGTACGCCAGCATTTTGCGCGTTCATATCTCATAACGTTGATTTACTTCCAACACAAGAAGGGGGGACCGCCTGGAGGGTAATAATGTTTCCCTAATTCGAGCGACAATAAAGAAGCTGATTGCTATATTCTCCCCTGGTGGCAGTTTACGAGAATACCCTCCCTAAATCCTGTGTGTCCGATAAGGGACATAAGCTTCAGCGTGCGCACACAGCTTGAAAACACGCATTTCAACTGAAATTTTGTATTTTCTTAATATGGACTGATGGACCATTTGGTGAGTCATGATATTTGATGAAGCAGCGCACACAAAGAAACAATCACGCACACATCGAATGGCGCAAATATCGCTCGTGTTGGCGTGCTGGCGTGCTGGCGTGTTGACCTGGCTGTGATTGTGAGAGATATATGAGAGATAGCGGGCGGCGAGCGCCCGCTATCTCTCATTCCCCGGATCATCGCCGTACGAGTGCGCTTGCCGGATCGTGCTGCTTGGCGGACCATGGACGACGAGGAGCGCCGGGTGCGGAAGGCCGCGCCGCTGCGGCTCGTGCTCGTCGGCAGGATCCCGAGGTGCGAGCTCGAGAGGCCGCCTCGACGCGAGCGCGGCGCCAGGCGGATCTCACACACACTATCGCTTTGATTACTGCTGGGCGAAACCACTGAAGATTTCACGGTGTAACCATGATTGCTTCACGAGCTTCGCCCCAACTCTTCATCATTCACCCCGTGGATATGCTGTGCATTTTTTGTTCGATTAATTCAACCAGTGATCCAAAAGATTTAGGAATCCACAACCGCCTTTCCCTGAGGCAGCCCTACTCGCTCCGTGTGAGGGGCCTAGCTGAGGAAATGGGACTGTCACTACATGAACACTCTCTTATGGCTCCCGCTCCATATCTGCCACCGTGGCAGTGGCAGCTCATAGCATGTCATGTATCCTTCGAGGAAGTTACCAAACACGCGCCTGTTGCACATACATACTTTCTCGAACTACAGCACAAGTACACCGGCCACGAAGATTTTACAGATGCCTCAAAGTCAAACACTTCCGTGTTTATGCAGCGGTTGATCCCTCCTTTTCAGATGCAGGCGTTTTGCACCCGAACACGAGCATCTTCACAGCAGAAGCATACGCGATATTTGCGACCGTCAAACACATTAAACAATTAAAACTACCAAGTGCAGTCATATAAGCCGATTCCCTAAGCGTGGTAAAAGCTCTGAAAACTCTGAAAAAGCACAAAAACCCTATCTTTGTCTCGCT
Organism: Rhipicephalus appendiculatus; assembly: GCA_030522465.1. Taxonomy (NCBI): domain Eukaryota; kingdom Metazoa; phylum Arthropoda; class Arachnida; order Ixodida; family Ixodidae; genus Rhipicephalus; species Rhipicephalus appendiculatus. The sequence continues at coordinate 68,498 of JALIZH010007453.1, forward strand.
CTAGTCACTTCTATGCACGGTCTATGCCCTCAAACAGCATGTCGTAGTGTGTTGGGTGCCAGGTCACCGCGAGATCCAAGGAAATGTGCTGGCGGACCAGCTTGCGGCATCCGCCCATGAAAACACTGCAGATACATTCTTAGGTATACCTGCACTAGACCTGAAACCCTTCCTAAAAAGAAAGCTCCGGGCCTTCTGGCAGAGCTCATGGGATATGCACACACAAAATAAGTTGCACGTTATCAAGCCGTATCTAGGTAATTGGCCGCCAGTATCGAATTCATGCCGCACACAAGTTACACTCACTAGATAACGAATAGGACACACACATACCACACATGCATATCTTCTGTCCGGCGATGACCCGCCCAGGTGTGAGAGATTTGGAGAACACCTTACCGCTCTCCACATCCTGATCCAGTGCAATCAATTAGACGCTTTCAGAAAAAAGCACTTTTCATTGCCCTACCGACAGCAATATCCAATGCATCCTGCCATGTTCATCGCTAAGGATCCGCTTTTTAAATATGAATCATTATTTGTGTTTTTAAAGGATATTCATAGTTTTCACGTGATATATCCAGGCAATCCGCACCACGACCTCTGAACAGAGGTCGCTGCTGTGGTAGTTACGTTGCAAAAAAATTGAAGGACACTTTGTGCATTCCAAAGTGTGTTCGGCGAAAGCGTGTGGCCATTCCACTGATTATGCCTTTTTTTTCTTTTACACTCTCAGTGGGATAAGACACAAACCGAATGGGTGCGTGTTTTCTTCTTTAATTTTTTACCGCGAATCGCAGTGAGACGCGAGACTCATCTTCCTCCGTTCGCATGCGTTAGTATTTTCTCGCGCTTTGGCGCATCGTGCAAACGCCATCCGCGTTCCAGCTCTTAAATTGACGGACCCTTTGTAAATTGGAAAGTGTATTCCGTGAACGCCTGGGTCCATTGAGACGGCGTCGGTCAGAATGATTGCAAACTCTGGGCACAGCGACGCTACGCAAGCAAAGCGCGAGCGCTATAGAGTCCGACGCGACCGGCGTCCGTCTGCGCATCCCGGCGGCTACCTGGCTCCGTGCCAGAGCTCGGATGGACGGACGGACGGACGGACGGACGGACGGACGGACGGACGGACGGACGGACGGACGGACGGACGGACGGACGAACAGACAGACAGACAGACAGACAGACAGACAGACAGACAGACGGACGGACAGACGCCGGACGCCGGACGGAGGTCGGACGGACACCGGACGGACACCGGACGGACGTGAGCATGAGATATTAAAGGCTTTCGCCTTAAAGATTACGCCATCTCCCGCTAAAGGGAACCATGTGTAGATGCGAAGCAGCGGGCGCTAACGCTTACACTGGCGGCGGCGTTGACGCTGGCGCTCATCGCAGCGTTGCACAGGAGAGAAACCTAGAAGGGCGCAAAGCACGCAGTGATGGACCGGTGTTTCCTACTGGAACATCCCAATCGCTGCTAATGGGCAATGAGAGACAGAAGACTCGGACTGGACACAGAGACCCGCAGTCCGCTTTTAGTTAACGCGCACGCTGCGAATTTTTTATCGTTCGACAACGCACAGGAGAAATCTCCCACCGGCACCACCTTGCAGGTCAGGATCCATTGCCATATATACGGGGTGGCCAGTGAACGGTTGTGCAGCGCGAGCAGTCGGTTTTTTCAACCAAGAAACTCGCTAGCAGACGCTGCCTGCGTCGGAATCGCGAGGCAAGAGAGGGGGGGGAGCGTAGGAGAGGGGAAGACGCGCATGCGCAGCGGGGGGTGTGGACGCAGTGGGCAGGGATGCCTAGAGGAGAGAGGGGGGAGCGTAGGAGGGGAGAAAGGGGGGAGCGTAGGAGAGGAGAGAGGGAGGGGACGGGCATGGGCAGTGAGGGTGTGGCCTCCGCGGGGAGGGATGCCAAGAGGAGAGAGAGGTGGAGAGGAGGTTTTTTATTTTTATTTTTTTTAATGGGTTGGCGCATGCGCAGTGGGATGTGGACGGACGGATGGACGGACGCCGGACGGACACCGGACGGACGGACACCGGACGGACGTGAGCATGAGACATTAAAGGCTTTCGCCTTAAAAGCACTTACCTCGCTGCCCTTTTGAGCAGAAGGGTGTTGACGAGGTATTTGTGCTAATGCCACGTATCTCCACCATAGTGTTTTTATCATGAGCAGCTCCATTCATTCCCGTTACACTCATTTCACGCCACCCTCATGATTTTAATAGTTATATGTTTTACCCGCCTTAGGGCGCGGAATTTTAGGCCCCTATACAGCCACGTAACATTATCATAGTTCACATCCCTTCCATACCATCGCAAATCACGGACCACTGTTACTCTTTTACCATTTTTCATGGCGATCTTTGGCCAAGCATGGCCCTTGCGCCATTAAAACATACATATTATCAAGGAATCCTAAGCCAATAGTGATAATGAAGAGGTGGAACAAACTACGACACGAAGATGCACAACCACTCCTCTGGCACCAAATGACGTCAGAGTAGACATGATGGGGCACATTGCGCACCACCAAAAGCTGGGATCACTCAACATATGCCAAGTCAGGCTTCAGTGCTAAATGAACTGTAAAATGCATGAAATTTCGGAATATTTCGCTGCGTGGAAAGCCGCAACTGCTTTTTTTTTCTAACTTTTAAACCTGTTGAGTTCCAGATTCCCCAATCAGGAACAGCCAAGTTTCACCCCTTCTTTATTGGGGATTAAATATTTTTATGTGCTTATTTTTAGTATACAAGAATCTAACAGACAAGTTTGAAACAAACTGCACCAAAACAGCGTTCTTGGAACTAAATTGGATACAGTAAACAGACGATGCAATTTTTGTGTCCCATCTTTTTTATTTTCAATACTTTTTCACTTTTATGGCGATAGCAATTATAAGGACCCTCTTGGCTGGCATTTGCCCTCGGCGTGAGCGTCGTCTTCGCCAGCATGTCTCGAATATAAAAGCCACACAAAAAAAAATCACGCCATATCCACGAAGTGAATAATGATGAGTGGGCGAAGCTCCGGAGGTAATCTGGTAAACCGTCAATCCCCGTAAATTTTGCCCACTCGATCATCGTACAAAGACCTGACACACAAACGCGGGGGTGTGGTGTGATTATTTTCATCCATGGCAGAAAGAGAATGTGTGGTCTGGAACACGCGCTTATACTTCATGGTCATCAGCGTCATCGTCATCGTTTATCACGTGTAGTGGGTACACTCCACTATACTGGAACGCGCTTATTCTTCATGGTCATCAGGCGTCATCGTCATCTTTATCACGTGGAGTGGGTGCATCCCACTGTACGTGGCTACCTACTACTACTACTACTACATACTACAGAGCAGGGACATACCCACACCCTAAGGAGCTTCGCTCCTAATAATTGAGCAAGATCTTTTTTAGGCTCGCTATTGGGGATTCGAACCGGTGACTTCTCTCTCTGCAGCGCACGGGTTTAGACGGCTCGGGCACAGAGCTTACTTCCTTCAGCATACTAACGGCGAGCCATTTATTACACTATTTACCGCTGGTGGTACGCAGAGTTCGGAGGCGCCTATTTTCTTTTTATCACCAGCGAGATGGCGCGAAGGGCACGCCTTAAAGGTCGTCGCCCAACTTGTTGCGATGCGCGCCCTCCTCTTACCTCCACTGCCTGTATTTTTCCCCAAAGGGCGTGGTCGCCCGTGCGTGCGCAAGCGCTTATATTGTGATGGGGGGTGGTTTGTACGTCTTGTGATCACCGCAAAGTTTACGTTGAAGTTACAGAGCCCACGGGGGTCACTTCGTTCGTGCAGCAGCCGCGCCTGCGAAAGGAGTGCGCTGCTCAAGCACAAGAAAGTAACAACTGTGAGAATTTTTAGTTCGCGCTCGTCCTGTGTGCGTTCTTTTCGTGCGTTATTGGTGCTTGAGCAGCGCTCAACAAGTTTCGAGCAGCTTGCCTTTTTTGGCGTGACATTCCAATTTGTTGCTGTCCTATGAATTGCTTCCCCTTCAAGGCGAAGCTGTGACTTTTTTGCAGTAATATCATACAGGTTAGTTACAGTTTATCATACAGTACCATTCTATGTTTTGTAGCAGGGGTTAGAACCTAGAGTAGCAATGTTCTCCAGTACCAACAATCAATCTCCTGCGCAGATTTATAAAGCGGAACATCGACTTTCTATTAAGCGGAACTGGGTGCCCAGAATCTTTGGCGGGAAAGTATGGTAGAGTGAAAAGAAGTTCGATTGCTCCTAAAGTAAATCATCAAATAATGAGAAACATTCTATACACGCTTCCGCGACGTTGTTAGCAAGAACATTAATAAGCTAAATTTGCAATTTCTTTCACGCATTGACAAAGTTGGCGAGCTCCATATCTGATTTAACGTATATATCGCTTTGAATCTGTGGTTCTGATGTCTCTGATACTAAGCGTCTTTTCATCTTGCTACATATTTCTACTTCCGTTTAATGGTGCATCAGTAGCAAAATTTTCTGAAAAATGATAACACGTACGGCCCCTACGCTATAATTAAAAAAACAATTCACTTCTGTTTTATTTTTCAATATGTTTTCTTTCTTCTTTTCTCCCATTTCCATACAAAATTGATATGGCTGGGCAGCCTCATTACGGATATTCGTTATTATTCTCATCTTTTATACAGCGTCTGCCAATGAAAATGTGCTAGTCCGCTAGGAGGCTCCTTACAGTACACGATCGTCTTGTACGAACTGCAATGACAACTACAATGAAACCTTCTTCGCTTTCTGATCCGTTCAAGCAACACAGCCCATGCTCGAGCATCGGCAGTGTTGCTTGAACGGAGCACTGTTGCTAGTCGCGTTAAGCCCGTGCTAACTTTAGTTCACAGCAGACGAAATATTAAGGACGTCCTTTTTTTCTTCTTGCTTCAGCTAGACAGTTTAATTTCGACTAAAGGTAGTACGACATTTTCGCTCAGTAATGGTTTTTTTTTGTATGACAGAATTCTTCTGCTCGACTTTTCTGAGAAAGATAAATGTTTTTTGTAGAATACTTGTCACTCCTTAGTGTTTTACTGCACTGTCCGTAATCCGCTTCTGTGAAGTAAAATGCTATTTGCAATATACTCCGTGCTGCATGGTTAGATATATCGTTAAAATAATTTTAGAATTTTGTCCGGTTGCCGCCGGGGCGGGAGACGGGGGGGGGGGGGGGTGAATTAGTGGAGCTACGAATTGATTTAGATCATCTAAAGTTACTTGACGCACATTTGAGCACACGTACACCAGCCTTATAATTTACTTACATTCACTATGTGACCACCACGGTCCAAAATCCCGATCGCTACCGCATTCTCAAGCTTCTCGGACTCGGAGTTGGTGCGTGCTTAGCGATATTTACTACCTGTCACATCGCGGTCTCTTGATTGTACTGTAAAGCGGGCTTCGTGTTGTGCACAAAGACATCAGAAGAAGTCACCTGTAAAAATTAAACCAATTCAATGTTTTTCAGGGTTGTTCCAGAAAGCAAAATATACTACTCGAGTGTACGATGAAGTGCTAACAAATCTAGCGCTATATATTCTATGAATTATACTCAACTTTATGCATTCCCAATTGCGTAATTAAAGTACAGCCTACAAAATCGCAAGCTCCTTAGATTTAGAAAAATCTGTGTACTGAGTTATAAAAATCGTCGACAAGAACGGCAAATGTGTCATTGTGAGAAAAATAAAATTAAGGTAGCTTCACACTAGGTGCGACAAGCCTGAAGAATGACGGAGCTGGGCGCCCTTGACTTGTTTCGTTTAACGCGACAGCGTTAAAGAGCTTGTTTCGCAGAAATTCCTGTGTCTACATCGGAGTCGCTGGTTGTGAGCGAAAAATCAAAATAGATGCAAATAAATAAATAATAAAAAACATTCGCGGACTGAGTAGAAATCAAAACGAGGCCTTCTGCGTGGCAAGCAGGTGTTTTTGTACAGAGTTGCGCACGTGCTCGATATGCTTCGAAGATAAAAAAAACTATATGAATATTAACACATCAAGGAGTGTCATTAACACATGTAATATTGCATGACAGAAGCGTAGAATTTCACCAGGCGTTAAAACATATGATTTGTGTAAAGAGGGAGCGCATAAAAGTTCTTCCTATGACAAATCGCTCAGGCATAATTAATTATTATTATCAGGAACAGCGCCAACAAAGTGACCAGATGCGCGGCTGTGCGTGTTGCATTACGTACGCGTAGTGAGTACTTTGCCCATTGGCAAAAAGAAGAATTATTGCGTAGCAGGCAATTCGGAACTGTAGTAGCAGTAGGCATTTACGGCACACACGTTGCCTTCCTTGCGGCACGGCTGAGGTCTCCACTGAGAAGTGAAGCGAGGCTACCGATTCAGAAGGCGACGCGAACGGGGCCCCATTACGCTATGAAAAGTGTTGCGCACTTGAAGGCGAAGCTCAACGGTCCCTCCATTTCTAGACGCGAAGCGTCTTATGGCGAAGTTCAATCCGGTGTTGGTGGTGGTCCTGTGCGGCATGACCACCCTTACTGCGCATGCGCAAACCCTCAAAAAAAATAAAAAACCTCCTCTCCCCCTCTCGCTCCTCTAGGCAACCCTCTCCGCGGCGACCACACCCCCCACTGCGCATGCGCGTCCCCCCCTCTCTCTCTCATCTCCTACGCTCCCCCCCCTCTCTCGCCTCGCGACGCCGACGCAGGCAGCGTCTGCTAGCGAGTTTCTTGGTTGAGAAAACCGGCTGCTCGCGCTGCACAACCGTTCACTGGCCACCCCGTATATATGGCACTGGATCTTGACCTGCAAGGTAGTGCCGGTGGGAGATTTCTCCTGTGCGTTGTTGTACAATAAAAATTCGCAGCGTGCGCGTTGACTAAAAGCGGCCTGCGGGTCTCTGTGTCCAGTCGGAGCCTTCTGTCTCTCATTGCCCATTAGCAGCGATTGGCATGTTCCAGTAGGAAACACCGCTTACATCACTGCGTGCTTTGCGCCTCCCCAGTTTTCTCTCCTGCGCAACGCTGCGATGAGCGCCAGCGTTAACGCCACCGCCAGTGTAAGCGTTAGCGCCTGCTGCTTCGCATCTACACATGGTTCCCTTTAGCGGGAGATGGTGTAATTCAATTTCCATCTCTTTATTGTCTTCGCTTCGACATCTTTCTTTCTCTCTTTGTCAATTCCTCATTATCCCTTTCTAGCTCTTTCTATGTTTTTTTTTTACTTTCTTTCCGTTCTTTTTCTCTATATCTCTATTTATCGCTTCCTCTTTCCATCTCTTTCTATCAAAAGATACTTTTCTCTCTTTCTTAGCTTTTCTTTCTTTCCCTCATTCTTTCTCTTTCTATCCTGCTATCTGCTTTTCTCTCTTTCTTCGCGTCTGTTTCTTTCTATCTCTTTCCCTGTCTGTGTATTTCTTTTTGTCTTTCCACCTTTTTTTTGTTTTTTTTTCTTCCTTTTTTTTCATCCGCGTCTTTCTCTTCAGCTCTCTTTTTTTCTCTCTCTGTATTCGTTCTCTCACCCATCTGAGTTATTGGATCCCACGCCGGACAAATTGGTGCAGCAGGAGAACACGCCTGGAGCACATGCTCGTAGTGCAAAGCGGAAGATGAAGAAGAGAACGAAGAGCGCATGCGTCGGCCGTGTCCCTCCATTGTGTATGGGCCATGTACAGAGATAAACAACAACCACAACAATTGCGTTGCTGAAAGGTAGAGGTCATTCATGATATTAGTTTTTGCGTACGCGTAACTGGCATAACAAAAAGCATAACACCGGCGCTGTGAAAATCTAGTCAGTTACCCAGCACTGTCAAAGCATGCTCCTATCACTGACCATAATTTCCATTGAGCTCAGGGATTACCATTTCTCTTCTATCTACTTCTCGATCAGGCCCAAAGAATGACCACGCTGGTGGGGCCATAAACTAGGGAATACACCCGTTCTTGCCTTTAATACCCTAGAGTCAAATAACGTTTCTGCTTACTTACTGATAACGACGGTTGTGTGGGGGGCGAGTTCAGATATTGTGTGCAAGAAAAGTATTCTCGACCATTCGTCAGATTTTGCAAGTACATGGGCACCAACCTTCGTAGACCCCTTTCAATTGCGGAAGAAGAGCAAGAAAAAGATTTAAAAACATGGTTGATCCCTCCGTCATAGGAATCGGTATAACACGAAAGTGAAACGCGTCCTTACAGAAGTAGTCGAATGTTTACTGTACATTGATATAAGAGAGCTTGCACAATGTCTATTGGTGTGTTGACAGTTATAGCACCATTTAACGTGGATGCATCCACGTTGACGCTTGATGGTACATCTGTATCCCGACGACTAACGTCTATGATGAATGATTAAAGAAACCCTTGTGGTCATAGATGCTTGTAGTAGCTGCACGGTGAGAGCGGAGTCATTGAAAGCGGTGTGACAGCCAGAAGAGGGTCAATGATTGGGCGCCGATTTTGGGCTAAGGTCGCCTACTCACGGCGTGTTAGAGTTATTGAACAAGGCTGCCCGACCAGAGGAAAACGCAACGCGCGTCGTGTCTTCCCCGTTGGCCGGCTGCGATTTTTCGCGGGGCGAGCTAGGAACATGGCTAAGGATGCGGAGTTACTGCCACGCGACGCATTCGCGCTTCGAACAGCTATTTTTGGTATGGACGGATGCTACGAGTGTGGATGCTAGGGGTAAGGTCGCCACCTGGCAGTGTGCTAATGCGTCGGCAAAATTGCACGTTTACTATTCGAAACACGCCGAATAGGACGGACGAGTAGAAATAACGCTTTGAAGAAACTAATCGTGCATTTCACGGTCATAATGCATTACTTCTCTGAGCAAGAGCACTGTGAGAGGACAGTGGTAGATATAAAAGGCTTGTTTTTAAAGCCTGTAAAATACGTGACCGTGGCGCAGTTGATAGCGTGCCCGGCATCTCTTGTCGCGGACCTAGAGGTCATAGGTTCGACTCCCGTTGACGGAACTTTTTTTCTTTGTCTTCTGATCATGTGTATTTTTTCGACGTCATTTCCGTGACGGAAATACGTCCCTCAAATCTTGGTGGACCCCGGCATAAAACACTTTCGTGTTAAAAGAAAACAGCGACAGAGTGTAACCTGTGTGCTGTCTTGCATATGGTGAATAGGAAATAAATGCAATTAAAAAGATGCATATGAAATCGATACCGCTTCTCCATTTGTCAAGGTGAGCGGCTTCACCACTTTTCAGGTCTCCGGGCGGGATCCTACATCGTATACAGACGGGCTTCGTAATGTCCCCCGCGCCGTTGGCTGGTCACGCGCTAATGCAATCGTAAACATCTCTTCGTCCTCGTCTGACATCTTGCCGAGATAACCAGTCCTACCACATAACCTGCGCCAGATTTTGGGCTGCCTCTTTTGCGCCGCATTGACCACAGTCAGTAGTTTACGGCAAAAATCGCTAACGCACTGTCTTCGAGTGCCATTTCTACTAGTGAGGACAGCTTGCACGGGAGCCGTCTTACAATATGGCTTGCTTCTACGTGCAGTTTAAATTCTTTTGCGCTTGCTGTTGACTGATGTCTCTTCAAGGTGTGAGAGTGGGATAGTTAGTAACTTTTCGTATGAGGGGAAGGCTTTCATAAACTCACCTATTATCATATATCAGAAATATAACACATCCCGCTTTTCTAAGCCTTACTGATGCAGTCAAAACAAACAAAAAAAAACAGTGGGATATGGATATAAAACTTGCAGGCCTCATGCAGTTACGTCATTTCTAAAGCCGAATTTCCCGTGGAGTCAATAATAAGTGTCACGAAATTTTTTACTTCTTTACATTCCTTCAGAGTAGATAAACTATCAAATCCAATTTCACGGGCAGCTTTTTTGAATCGGAGTTTCAATACACGTTATAACGACGTTTTGCCTATTCTTTGGTTTTCGTAAATGCGAACCAAGCTTCTGAAAACCTTTTCTCTGATATACGCTAGAGCTAAGATGGTTTGATGTACTCACCCGGTTGGGATGACCCAAAATAGTTTTCTGCTCAACCGATGAAAAGACGCCCATCCAAGCAAACTCTCGCAAAGCGTTGCCTCAGTTTGTTTGATGGAAGTCATGAGGGACACTCCACAACAAACCAAATCTTTGAATGACGGCTCAACCGATGAAAAGACGCCCGTCCCAGCAAACTCCCGCAAAGCGTTGCCTCAGTTTGTTTGATGGAAGTCATCGTGGACGCTCCACAACCAATCAAATCTTTGAATGATGTCGCAAGCGAGTTACCGTCCCCGCTGGAGAGATTTTCATGTGTGAAGTCCCTTTGCGTCCTCAAAAACCTTTTCTCTTGTGAGAGAGTCAGGCGGTACCTCGAAAAATTCTGTGCCGAATACTAGTTCTATTTCTGCCACCCACTAAAGTCTAAATGGAAATCCGAGAATAAAAGCAAAATGAAGGTAATCTTGTAGAGGGCGCACGTATTTTCAGATCTTTATGCCTTCCGTCTTTGCCAACGATACAACAGGCACTCTCATATTCAAGCCAGTCGCTCTTGGTATGATCTCTTATCTAGATTTACTTCAAAGAAAACGTGGCAAAACGCAGCGTTATTTTATGTCACACAATCTATGAACCAGCCTTATGAAACTTGTTCGAAAGCGAGGACTGTTTGTATAGTTTATTTTTTATATCATATTGTCGTCAATCGATCGGCTCTCTGTAGCGGCGACGGCATTAAGCTGCGCGAGCTCTGATTTCAAAGGTAGTTCCCATCAAAAACTTTCAGAATTACCATATTTTCTCCCGATAAAATCATGCCTACTCCCAAAGTGTTGCAACTGCGCATGCTTTTAAAGGGGTAGTATTAGTTGCCTGTCAACCAAGGCCCTTGCGACTGGCTTGTACAAAAGCACGCGCTGTTTCCTTACACGGCTTTTTTTATCGGCAATGAAAGACCAGAAAACTCTCAACTTACGACAGCTATCTTTCGTGCAAACAAAATATCAAATGAGCAAGGGACAGGCATTCACTTTAAAATAACGGCCATTCAAATTTGGGCAACATGTCACCACCCTTCAACACAATATGGGCTGAGCGAAGTGCCAAAAGCATATCGCATGCCCAATGTCTTTTGATTTTGAGAAGTCAGAGCTGCCCGCTTGTTCGATTGTTTTTAAAGACGATAGTCTTTCTTGGGATACTTGAACGCAAAAATTTTGGTCTGGCTGGCTGTCTGTCTGTCTGTCGGTAACCCGATTCAGCTACTCGGCCAAAGTGTAACCACTTTCTGAACGCCCAGCCATCTTGAACTGGTGTTTGCGTTCATACTTGTGAACATATTCGATCAAAAAGCAAATACTACGCATACCTGAGGCGCAACATTAATATGTAAGTATCAGGACGTGTGTTTCTTTATTAGAAAATACATAGATACGTAATTCTAAAGACCCTAGTGTTTTTTAGGCTGCACTGAAAATGCGACGCTGTCCACGAGCTGCGACGCTCTGCACAAAAAAGCCATGTGTCCGACGAGTAGGTGCTGCCGCTGGCAGTGGCCCTTGGTTCAGCACAAGCTCATGAATGTTTTTCGATGGCGTCCATATCTCGCGCAGCGCCTCTATTTTATCAATGCCAGTCAGGTGCGGCCGATTCAACATAGAGTAGGCGCTGTCTGAGGCAAGGCAAAACAGAGTAGTACGACCGGCACAAGACGACATTTGCAGCGAAGTACGCAGATACGCGGCCAATTTTTTTTATATATTTCTTCGTTACTAAGAGCTAAAAAAAACGTGAATACGGTAAGAAGTGCCCACTGTAAACCTAAGAGAGGAAAGCGGCTTGAAATAAGTATAGAGATGACAATATTTGCTCTATTTTCGTCATCTGCCTTACTTTAAAAAAGCGAAAAAAAAAACATGCTCACTTTATTTCATTAGAAGTTCACTCAAGGAAGTGATTTGAACATTGAATATGAGCGTCAAAGTAAATATACCGGTACGCAGCATGTCTTCAGGATTAGTAAACTTCAGACTAGTTGACGTGAGCTGCTTTCTAGGAAAAGAAACGAAAGTATGAATAAGCGTGACTGACAAATGGTTTCACACCCCAATGTTTCCCAGACTGCAAACTTCGTGCAAACATATTGTCATTGTGTTTTAGGCACTGACTTTGGTTTGAACTTTTCTTGTTTTCATAAAAGAACCATGTTTTCAAACACAAGTTGCTGGCTTGTTGGACACAGGTGAAGGGTAATTTGAACCCTGTTACAAACAACTTCGCCTGCAGGTAGGAGCACGAAGAAGTCTTTGATACTCGCAAGAGACGTAATTAAATGCTTTTCATGAAAAAGACAGTTATGCAAATTCATCAACAAAGAAGAGTTCAGGCATTCCAGTAGATTTCCCACCTAATAGCACACTACGTCGTGTTTTATCTTCAAACCATTGACTATGATGGTACAGTTCAGTGTATACAACCTCTGTTTTGGTAAAACATAGATCATGATACGAGACTTGAAAACGTTTAGTTATTAGATGATTACAATGCCAGCACGTTTTTTAATGCAATGGAGGAAAGTGTATTACCTAAACTTTGTTATTTTTTGGCTAGCAACGTCTTGGGTAAGTGAAGTTGCGGCACCTCATGCTTCAGCCTACATGGTAATTTTTTTCCTTAAATTCTATTGTCACTCAGCGCTCATCTCTATTCTCCAAAATAAAGCAAGGAATAATTTAGCCATGTAATCTGCAACTCTGTGTGTATTGAGCAAATATGTTTTTTTTTTAAATTGTGCAAATGCTCTGAGTATTTTTAAAATCTCGGGAACATGATTGCACATTTCAGTTACTTGACGTTTTGTCGTTGTCTCTGCAGATGTAGTAGAAATGATAGATTTTAGCTGATTCTCCGGAATGGGGAACACAAAGGGCGAAGAACTTCCCTGGTTATCTTTAGGGCGATCGACGCACTCTAACCAATCCCCGCTTTTACTTACACGAAAATCAACACCAGCTCCACATATCTGCACCAATTTGTAAAAAGTCGACCTTAGAGTGTTCGGACTTCAAATATATAGCTCACAAGATATTTTGTGCAAGCGCAGATTTACTACGCTCTTGTTGTCTTGCATGAGGAAAAAATAAATAAACAAGAACAATATGGACGCGCCAGTCTGAAAATGCAACCCTATTTGTATGGCTGCCGGGTAAGCGCGAGCAATCAAAGCGGGACAGCCACGACTATGAATGCCGCTTCCTGACGTAAGCAGCTCAGATAGCCACCCGGAAGAAGTGCAAGCAGGACGAGTGGATGTTCTTCTCTACGTAGTGTGCAAATAGAAATCGAGAAATTTCTCTCTGTTATATTGCCTGCTGCTATATATGCGTGCCTTAATCTCTGGGAGCGTTCGCGAGTTTGCCCATTGTTTCGACTGAATGCATCTCTCATATATATATATATATATATTGTCACGTGGTTGTGACGTCGACGAAGGCAGCAGGCGACGTGTCCAAGATGAAACTGTTTATTACGCCGAACTTGTGGCCGTTAAACGGAAAGTCAGTTTACAGCAATACACGCTGGCACTGATAGCGGCGAACAGACTCGAGCGTCGGCAGTCGATTAACTGAACATCGTTGGAGCGCGCGGGCTTTTATGCATCACGCGCCGAACATTCTAGCCTTATCACTGGTAATCGCGCAAGCTCTGGAATAATCTCGAGTGGTCGCGTCTTGCGCGCAATCTTAACAAAACGATCTACAATAATCGCGAAGGTTCTAGAACAATAAGGCGCGGTTTGAGCTGAGCTTTGCTGACGGTCTTTGTGGGCGAAAACCGAATACAACAAAAGCGAAAATAAGAATAGCGCGTGGCAATGCCCCCCCTCTGAAAAGGCATCAACGAGGGGGTACACGTCCTTCTTCGTGATCTTGTTCAGGCGACGATAGTCGACACAGAAACGTAGCGTCCCGTCCTTCTTCTTCACCAACACCACGGGAGACGCCCAGGGACTCTTGGAGGGCTGGATTATGTCGTCACGCAGCATTTCGTCGACTTGTTGCTTTACGGCGTCGCGTTCTCGCGTTGAAACTCGGTACGGGCTCTGGCGGAGTGGTCTCGCATTTTCCTCTGTTATGATGCGGTGTTTCGCGATTGGGGTCTGTCGAATTCTTGACGACGACGAGAAGCAGTCCTGGAATTGCAAAAGCAGACTTTTGAGCTGATCTTGCTTGTGCTTCGGGAGGCTCGGGTTGACGTTGAAATCTGTGTGGGGATTTCGATTCGTCGAAACAGGTTCGGTAGCATCGGAGAGGGCGAAAGCATTGCTGGTGTCCACGAACTTCTCGACGTAGGCGACCGTCGTACCAATGTTAAGGTGTCTATATTCGTGGCTGAAGTTTGTCAGCAGTACCTTTGCTTTGCCATCACGCAACTCGGCGATGCCTCTTGCGACGCAAATCTGGCGGTTCACGAGCAGGTGCTGATCACCCTCGATGACGCCTTCGAAGTCTGCGAGTTCTTTGGTGCCGACGGAAATGATGACGCTGGATAAAGGCGGAACGGTGACCTGCTCTTCTATCAGATTTAAAGCATAGGTCGCTGGCGTCGTCTGGGGCGGCAGTGCGTTTTCTGAGGTTAGGGTTATTGATTCAGACCTCAGGTCGATCACGGCGCCATGTTGACTGAGAAAGTCCATCCCAAGTATCACATCCCTGGAGCACTGTTGCAGGATTACAAAGCTCGCAGGGTAAATCCGATTATTGATAGTGACTCTTGCTGTACAGACTCCAATTGGCGTTATCAGGTGACCTCCAGCTGTCCGGATCTCGGGTCCACTCCAAGCGGTCTTTACTTTCTTCAGCTTGGCGGCGAATGGCCCACTGACGACGGAATAGTCGGCACCAGTGTCGACGAGAGCGGTGACGTTGTGACCGTCGATGAGAACGTCGAGGTCGCTAGTTCGTCGTCTCGCGTTGCGGTTAGGTCGCGGCGTCGGGTCACGGCTGCGTCGGTTTGTTCCGCCGGTTCCACGTTGCGTAGTGATGTCTTCTTCGGGCTGCGAAGTTTCCACGCCAGGGCCTGGTTCGTCTTGCGACGGGTTCTTTAGATTTCGTTGCGGCATCGTCGTCGTCGTCGTCGGCGGCGGCGGAGGATCTTCGGTAGTTCGTCGTACAGCAACCGCACCTCCATCGGTTGCTGCCCTTAGTTTTCCGAGTAAGGGCTAGGAGATCGGCCCCGGTTTGGGCCAGAGTACTGCCGGCGGTGCGGTGACATGTAGCGGCCAGGCGATGGCGAGCGGGATGGTCGTCGGGGTGTCCACTGAGCTCCTGCGAGGTAGTCGGCGATGTCGCGTGGTCTTTCACCCCGCTGTGGACGCGGCGCGTCGATGGCGAAACCACGCAGTCCCATCTGACGGTACTGGCAGCGGCGGTAGGTGTGGCCAGCTTCTCCGCAGTGATAGCACAGTGGGCGGTGGTCAGGGGCGCGCCAAACGTCGGTCTTTCTCGGAGCGTTGCGCTGGCTGGCGGGTAGACGGTATGGCGTCGGTGGTGGTGGCGGCGCCGTCTGGCGGCGGAACTGCGGTGGTGCGAAACCTTCACGTGGGCGCGGTGGTGGAGCGTTACGACGCGCTGCCGCAGCGTAGCTCATAGCCTGCGGTTGCTGCTCTACTAGCTGAGGAACGCCCAGGGATTGCTGGATCTCCTGGCGCACGACGTCAGCGAGAGAATCCACTTGAGGATGGGAGGATGGCAGCAGCTTACGCAGCTCTTCCCTAACTATAGCCCTGATGGTCTCGCGCAGGTCGTCGGATTGCAGCGCGTGACTCTCTCCGTAGGTCGTTAAGGGAATCCGGCGGTTGTACTGCGTCGTACGCAATTCAAGGGCCTTTTCTATCGTCGTTGCCTCGGTGAGGAATTCGTCGACAGTCTTGGGTGGGTTGCGGACAAGTCCTGCAAACAGCTCTTGCTTGACACCTCGCATCAGGAACCGGAGCTTCTTCTCCTCAGCCATGGCGGGGTCGGCGTGCCGAAACAGTCGATTCATCTCCTCCGTGTAGATAGCGATGCTTTCATTGGGCAGCTGCACACGGGTCTCCAGCATAGCTGCGGCTCGTTCCTTGCGGACCACGCTGGTAAACGTGCTAAGGAACGTCGTCCGAAAGAGATCCCAGGTTTGTAACGTGGATTCATGGTTCTCGAACCACGTCCTCGCGGCGTCTTCTACGTAGAAGTAGGCGCGGCGCAGTTTTTCGTCAGAGTCCCAGTTGTTGAAAGCCGCGACTCGTTCATACGCCTCCAGCCAGGTCTCGGGGTCCTCGCTTGGCGATCCATGGAAAGTCGGCGGCTCTCTCGGTGGCTGGATCACGATCGTTGTAGGGGACGCAGCGGCCGTCATCGTGCCTGTCGTCTTCGTCGCCGTGCCTTTTGGCTTGTCCGGTAGGAGTCCGTATTGTGGTGCCAGTCCTTGTAGTCTCCGGCTAGCTCGACTCTCCTGGATGGTGTCGGTTTCTTCTTGGCGACTTGGGCTGGGTTCACGGCTTGACGGGGGTGTCCGGTACATGAACGAAAAGCACCTCCACCAGATGTCACGTGGTTGTGACGTCGACGAAGGCAGCAGGCGACGTGTCCAAGATGAAACTGTTTATTACGCCGAACTTGTGGCCGTTAAACGGAAAGTCAGTTTACAGCAATACACGCTGGCACTGATAGCGGCGAACAGACTCGAGCGTCGGCAGTCGATTAACTGAACATCGTTGGAGCGCGCGGGCTTTTATGCATCACGCGCCGAACATTCTAGCCTTATCACTGGTAATCGCGCAAGCTCTGGAATAATCTCGAGTGGTCGCGTCTTGCGCGCAATCTTAACAAAACGATCTACAATAATCGCGAAGGTTCTAGAACAATAAGGCGCGGTTTGAGCTGAGCTTTGCTGACGGTCTTTGTGGGCGAAAACCGAATACAACAAAAGCGAAAATAAGAATAGCGCGTGGCAATATATATATATATATATATATATATATATATATATATATATATATATATATATATATATATATATATATATATATATGTGTGTGTGTGTGTGTGTGTGTGTGTGTGTGTGTACGTGCATTCGTTCGAACGTATGTGTAGCGGGTATGATGCTGAGTTCGTGTGAATGCGCGTTTCTTCGGGTGGAAGAGCGGGCTGTATCTTAACACCGGACTGTTTATTGTAGATACTCGGTCCTACTATAATTGCACGAGAAACGCAAACAGAATGCGAGTGGATTTGCGGTCCGCCGGCATTGTATTACAGCCCTTTCCGGGAACGTTGCTCGGCCACCACAGCTCTCACTTCCGGGTTGAGACCAGATTAGCCTCTGCAGTCTTTGGTAGGGAACCTGTATGTAGGATGCAGTAAAGACTCTTTTTGGATGTCCGGCAAATAGTCAGTGACGCAAACTCGCCTATGACGCCGCAAATAGATAAAGGCTAACTACGCTTCGTGTGATTTACGGTTTAGTTTAAGGTTACCTCTCGCAGGCGACAGTATCGTGCAGTTTTACTTGCCCAAAACTGTGGGAAACGATGACTTCGTGTTCTCTTCATTTGGAAACCATAAATATTTCTTTAATGTTATAACTAAAAAGAACTTTAGCATTAACTATATTGCGCACCCTACGCTGAAGAGTGAGAATCGTATGTGATTTGCCAACCATAGGTTAATTCTACACGGAATGGACGGATTCCCTTAGAGGGAAAAAGCTCCCTGCAAAGGGGTGTAACAATAAGCTTTGATTTTAGGAGTAGAAAAACCAACATGGCTATTTTGTGCGAGAGGTGGCTTCTGGACGTCTTAAAAAAGAATGTTTTCGGCAAGAATAT
Source organism: Rhipicephalus appendiculatus (assembly GCA_030522465.1). NCBI lineage: Eukaryota > Metazoa > Arthropoda > Arachnida > Ixodida > Ixodidae > Rhipicephalus > Rhipicephalus appendiculatus. Next base: position 86,353 of record JALIZH010007453.1, read on the forward strand.
AAACCAAGACTGACGGTTACAGTGCAGTATCGAGTAATTTATGGCAAAATTATTGCATAGTTGAATATTTGTGAAAAAGTGCCGTTACAAACGTTCATGGGTCTAAAGGCCCATGAACGTTTTGAATTTTTGTTTTAGGGGGTTCATGTGTCACGATGATAGGGAGCTATAATATTGATATGCATACATCGAGTGCCAGCAGAAGTGGTCGACACCTCTATGGTTAATAAGAGAAACAACAACAAAATCCATTTTTTCACTCTACGTATTTCAGTCGGGGGGCACGAAAAGCAAAGCATTGCTCCTGCTGAAGTATTTTTAACACGAAATTGTTCGACACCGGGGTCCACCAAGACTTCACGGACGTCACTAGTGCCACAGATGTGGCATCGTTAAAATGCACACAAACAGGTTGCAAAAAAAAGTTTCGTTCATTTGGATGACTCCATAGTTAAACCCATGAGTGCTCGGTCTGCGACGACAGGCACTGCGTGCTCTAGCCGCAGTGCTCTTGACGCTCATGCATGAGGCTTCACAAACGCGCCTTATATCTCTCACACCTATAGCTCGGCAAAAAAAAAGAGAGGCGCACTCAGACTCGCTCAAGAGAGAGAGAGGGGAACGAAGAGGAATGGCAAGAAGGTTCAACCAAGCTTTGGTTCGATTGGCTGACCTAAACGCAGGGGGGAAGAAAGGCGGAATAATGCTAAAGGTAGGCTCGCTGAAAAAACATTTTACGCTCATATAGGGTTCACAAGACTCACTTGGACTCAGACTCGCTAAAATTTTTAACATGAAAGTGTTTTATGCCGGGTTCCACCAAGACTTCATTGACGCGCGGCGGCGGCCACCTGGCGCCCTGTCAGGGCACGGACGTAGGGACGGACGGAAGGACGGACGGACGTGAGAATGAGACATTAAAGGCTTTCGCCTTAATGCTCTAACATGCCGCGAGTAAATGACCTTAGCAACAGCTCCTATTTGTAACCTTGGCCCAAGTTCGGCGTCCAATCAGGGACGCTCTTCTGGCTGTCACACCGCTTTCTCTGATTCCGCTCTCACGGCTAACTATACAGCTACCACAAGCATCTATGACCACAAGGATTTGTTTAATCATTGATCATGGACGTTAGTCGCCGGAATGGAGACGTATTACTAAGCGTAAATGTGGGTGCATTCACACCGATAGACATTGGGCAATTATCAATGTGCAATACACAGTGAACTCCTTCTCTACGGACACTTTTTACTTTCGGGTTATACGGATTCCTATGGCGGAGGGATCAATCATGTTTTATTTTAGGGGCGAAGCACCTCAGGACCGAGCATTGTCCCATTGGGTCTTCCTTTCCACCGAACATCACAATGGCCATTCCAAGCTCCAGGGGCGCCTCCCATCGGCTCTCCCATCTCACCGAGCATCACCCTCTGCGCTCTCGGCTAGATCCCAGATTTCCCTTTCCACCAAGCTTCACTATCGCATTTCTAGTTGCGGCTTGGCCCTCCCTCTTCCTGCCATGCTTCACCTTTTCCAAACCCCAGCATCTTGCCGCCAGCAGTGAGCGAACACCAACGGACGACGAAGGGTCAACTAGGAACAGCTTGGGCGTTAAAATGGGGCTGCAAAGAAATCCTTTTCAACACAGTGATATTGTCGTAAAATTAAATATTCACAAACAACTATAGGCGTCAGAAAAATATATTACATTAGATATTACGGGTGTCTATGCAGCATACTTCTATCCGCACTCAGGGGCTTTGCGTTACTGAAAGTAAGGATTGGTTCTGCCTCTTTTCCAGAAAGCTTATGCCGCGATGGACGTGAGGGCAGTGCATCAGGGGTTCCTGTGGGACAGCCGAGTACTTAGCATTAGTGCGTCCTGCACTCTTTGTGCAGCGCACGTCACTCTAATGGAGCGTAGTTAACTTTCCCGGAGTTGCACGCCCCTCTAAATTGGCTGCTTCCGATTGGCTGGTCCTCTCGGCGCGACAATACTCATTACGCCCTGCCGACTTTTCTACGGAGAACTGACTTGGCTTCCTGTCAGGAGAGCTTTCATTTTGTCGCGTTTAGTGCTTTTTGACTTACCACCGTGTTCGCTCCGTTATCCTTACTTCCTTTCATCCTAATATGAACGTCTATGCTGAAAATAAGGAGGCGTTATGCTTTCCTAGCTGGCCTTGTTAAGGCCACCAAGGAGGCCTTCAATGACGCCTTCGTTATTTCGAATAAAGTTGTTTACTTCTGCTGCCTTACTTCACTCTTTCTCCAATTTATTTGTAGCTTCAATAGCATTCCGTAGTAAACGCGACGTTTCCTGAGAGGTTGCTTTGCAAATCAGCCTGGCTCATGCAAGTGATGTGAGTTTCATTATGCAAGCCATAATGGGGACGCAGCGTATTGCCTGTTCATCACGAATAATCAGCAGTCTCGGCAGGAAACATTAGGTGTCGTCCAGCATCTCCCGCTAAAGGGAACCATGTGTAGATGTGAAGCAGCGGGCGCTAACGCTTACACTGGCGGCGGCGTTGACGCTGGCGCTCATCGCAGCGTTGCGCAGGAGAGAAAACTGGGTAGGCGCAAAGCACGCAGTGATGGAGCGGTGTTTCTTACTGGGACATGCCAATCGCTGCTAATGGACAATGAGAGACAGAAGACTCCGACTGGACACAGAGACCCGCAGTCCGCTTTTAGTTAACGCGCACGCTGCGAAATTTTTATTCTTCAACAACGCACAGGAGAAATCTCCCACCGGCACCACCTTGGTGGTCAAGATCCATTGCCATATATACGGGGTGGCCAGTGAACGGTTGTGCAGCGCGAGCAGTCGGTTTTTAACTCTTTCGTTACCGTGTCCATAGGACATGGGTCACCGGTGACCCATACGCGCCACAAGCTATTTTTAAAATATGAGCGCTCCTATGGACTTGCAGAGCCATCGGTCGTATTCTCTAGGCACCAATCTTTCATTTTTTTGCGTAGTTTGTATTTTTTCCCGTGCGGCGGCGATTTAAGCGGCGGTTCTAATTGTGCGGTTCGCTCCGTCTGTTTACGAAGATGGCGGACGCTTTTGTTGCCGGTCCCTCGCGCGAACGACGCCTTTCTGGCGATTCTGTTGCATCTGGAAGCGATCATTTGGCTGCTTCTCTTTCACATGGATGCGAGAAGCTTTTTTTTTAATCACACAATTCCACATATTTTTTGTGTAGTGAAGTCATACATAATGATGTTCTGGCGCCGTCTGCGACACTGTACTTTCCCAGTTAAGATTTTATTCTTGAGCAACCATAGAGCGCAATATGTCCATATATACATGGTTCAATAGCCCATTTCTTTCCCTTTTTACTAATATTTACTGTGCTTCTGTGTGTGAGAAATTTGTGCAATAAAAAGAAAAAACTGTGCAACCTGGCTGAACAAGACACCTTCTACTGGGCAACAAGTAAACAAGTGTAACTCGTGCAGTTGTTGAGCTAGGTCAGTGAAGCTTTGCTGTTAGGTAGACGTCTCCTATCTAAACAATTTGTGTATTTCAGAATATTTTCCAGATTTACTTCTTTTATGTAGTAAACATACAATTGCAAATGTTCTTTCAAATTTGCAAGAAATGTTACCTTTAACGATTTTTTCTGCATATTAGTTTCCAAGTTCAGCTTTTTAAACTTACACACGTCAAAAGTACATTTACTTAGCTTTCTCTTGATGTATTGCATTACAGTATAAACATTTGATTACTTATTACAAAAAAAATATCAATAAAGACCTACGAAAAGTTGCCCATTTTCCCACGGTAACGAAAGAGTTAAATGCGAAGCATTTCTTAGCGAACTTCGGCGACTTTGAGCGTATCTATCTATCTATCTATCTAGCTATCTATCTATCTAGCCGCCTACGACTTTGTGCTCTCCCGGCCGTATCGTTAATGGGATTTATACCAAATTTGGTATGGCATAACATGACTCTAGGACGAACGTAAATGGCTGGTCATATTATGAAAATCATTAATAACTTGTCATGAAAAGTATGCTTTACACGCCACGCTCATGGTGCGCTCGCGGCCGTTTCGTTAGCTTGATATACACCAAATTTGGGATTGAGTGACGTGACTGTATGACGAACTTAAATGACAGGTGCTAATATGCAAATCATGACTTGTCATGTGTGACATGACTTGCATGCCACGCTCATGGCGCGCTCGCGGCCGTTTTGTTACCTTGATATAAACGAAATTTGGGATTGAGTGACGTGACTGTATGACGAACATAAATGACAAGTGGTAATATGAAAATGATCACTTGTCATGTGCGACATGACTTGCATGCCACGCTCATGGCGCGCTCGCGGCCGTTTCGTTAGCTTGATATAAACCAAACTTGGTATTGAGTGACGTGACTGTATGAAGAACATAAATGACAATATGAAAATCATGACTTGTCATGTGCGACATGATTTGCATGCCACGCTCATGGCACGCTCGCGGCCGTTTCATTAGCTTGATATACACCAAATTTCGTATTCAGTGACATGACTGTATAACGAACATAAGTGGCAGATGGTAACATGAAAATCTTGGCATGCGTGTCATCTACAACGCCAATTACATGCCACGCTCATGGTGCGCTTGCGCCCAGTTCGCTAGCTTGATAGACACCAAAATTGGTGTTGACCGACCTGACTGTATGACGAACATAAATGACAGGTCCTAAAATGTCAAACATGACATGCAAATTATGTAAAGCAGGATTTGCTCCTTCCTGGCTGCTTCGCATTACATCGATTCCCACAGTGCGTGGGATCTGCCGGCTTTTTCAACCAAGAAACTCGCTAGCAGACGCTGCCTGCGTCGGCGTCGCGAGGCGAGAGTTGGGGGGGGGACGTAGGAGAGGAGAGAAAGGGGGGACGCGCATGCGCAGTGGGAGTGTGGATGCCGCGGGCCGGGATGCCTAGAGGAGAGAGGGGGGAGAGAGGAGGGGAGGCGCATGCGCAGTGAGGGTGTGGTTGCCGCGGGGAGGGATGCCTAGAGGAGAGAGAGGGGGAGAGGAGGTTTCTTATTATTTTTTAAAGGGTTTGCGCATGCGCTGTAAGGGTGGTCACGCCGCACACCACCACCACCACCGGATTAAGCTTCGCCATGACATGCTTCACATCTAAAAAAGGGGGGATGGTTTTATGCGCTTTCTACTGCGCTAAGCACCACACCAGATAAGTTTGTCAGTGTGTCGTAACGGCGTATATATGAACAGAGATTTACAAATTTTGTAAACCTTATATATGGCCACATATATAGCTCTTTTAAGAGCTTTAGTGTCCGTTTTATTAGAGTGTCAAGGTATTTTTTTAAATACGGAGCATTTCTCAGCGAACTTCGGCGACCTTGAGCGTATCTATCTATCTATCTATCTATCTATCTATCTATCTATCTATCTATCTATCTATCTATCTATCTATCTATCTATCTGTCTATCTATCTATCTATCTATCTATCTATCTAGCCGCCTACGACTTAGTGCTCTCCTGGCCGTATTTTTACTGGGATTTATACCGAAACTGGTATGCTTAACATCACTGTGTGAGGAACACGTATGACTGGTCATATCTTGAAAATCAGGAATGAGTTGCCATGAAAAGTATGATTTACAAGCCATGGCCAAAGTGCTCCTGAGGCCGTTTGCTTAACTTGATATATCTAGGAATTGGTACGATGAGACATTTCTGCAGGACCAACATAAATGACAGATGATAATATGAAAATCATGATGTGCATGCCTTGTGCGACATGATTTACATGCCACTTTTATTGGCGCGCTGATGGCCGTTTCGCTAGCTTGATGTACACTATATGTGTTATTGCGTGACGTGACTGTATGTCGAACATAAATGACAAGTGGTAATACGCAAATCATGACATGTCATGTGCAACATGATTTGAATGTCACGCTAACGGCATGCTCGCGGCCGCTTCGCTAGCTTGATATTCACCAAATTTGGTATTGAGTGGCGTGTTGTATGACGAGCATAAATGACGAGTGGTAATATAGAAATCATGACATGTCATGTGCAACATGACTTGCATGCAGCGCTCATGGCACTCTCGTTGCCATTTCGCTAGCTTGATATACACCAAGTTTGGTATTGCGTGACGTTACCGTATAAAGAACATCAATGATAAGTGGTAATAGGGAAACCATGACATGTCATGTGCAACATGACTTACATGCCGCGCTCATGGCGCGCTCACGGCCGTTGCGCTAGTTTGATAATCACCAAAATTTGTATTGCGTGATGTGACTGTATAGCGAACATAAGTGACAGGTGGTAACATGAAAATCTTGGCGTGCATGTCAGCTACTATGCCATTTACATGCCACGCTCATGGTGCGCTTGCGCCCACTTCGCTAGCTTGATATACACCAAAATTGGTATTGCGCAACATGGCTGTATGGCGAATACAAATGACAGATCCTAACATGCAAATCATGACATGCATATTATGTACAGCATGATTTGCTCCTTGCTGGCTGATTCGCATTACGTCGATTCCCAAAGTGCGTGGGACCTGCCGGTTTTTTGCCTTTGCCGCTGCCGCCGCCGTCATGTCGTCTATAAAGTCGAAATTGATAAGATACCCCAGGGCATCGTGCGTTCTACCCGCGGGTACTAGCGCGTGAGCGGGGGGCAATGAACGTGGCTGAAGAGGAGATAAAAAGGAGCCGGCCCATTTCCGTCGCTCCGAGGCGCATGCGATAAGATCCCCCCGTCTGTTAGACCGGACTTCGAATGCTCGAGCAGAGAGGGAAACGTCCCGCCCGTCTTTAATGAGCGTGAAAAGACGCGAGGGGGGAAAAGGGGGGGAGGGGGGCTCCGTCGAGCAGCAGCGGCCTTTGATTTTACGAGCGTGGTTGTCGCAGGCGCGTGCGTTATCTTGCTGTCTCGGTAGCCGTCAGCGGGCGGCTCGTGTACACATCTACGTGCTGTGCTCTAAACGCGAAGAGTGTCCGTGGATCGGCCTTATTCTCTTAAATCAGCGTTCTGTCGAGTTGCATGAGATCGGATCCAAAAGAATTAGCTGTCAGCCTCACCTCGCACAGCATTACAATTTGTTGCTATCGCATTCATTGCTTCATCCTTGCGGTGAAACTGTGACTTTTAAACGCGAATGCATTTCACAGTCGGACTATGTCAGGCCTCCGGCGTTGTCCAGCGTTGTCCAGCATTGTCCGCGGAGAAGGAGGAGGAGGATAGGTTGAGGAGGTAAGCGCCGGCAGGTGTTAGATGTGAAGCATCTTATGGCGAAGCTTAATCCGGTGGTGGTGGTGTGCGGCGTGACCACCCTTACTGCGCATGCGCAAACCCTTTAAAAAAATAAAAATAAAAAAAACCTCCTCTCTCCCCCTCTCTTCTCTAGGCATCTCTGCCCGCAGCGTCCACACTCCCACTGCGCATGCGCGCCCCCCTCTCTCTCCTCTCCTATGCTCCCCCCCCTCTCTCGCTTCGCGACGCCGACACAGGCAGCGTCTGCTAGCGAGTTTTTTGGTTGAAAAAACCGACTGCTCGCGCTGCACAACCATCCACTGGCCACCCCGTATATATGGCAATGGATCTTGACCTCCAAGGTGGTGCCGGGGGGAGATTTTTCCTGTGCTTTGTTGAACAATAACAATTCGCAGCGTGCGCGTTTACTAAAAGCGGACTGCGAGTCTCTGTGTCCAGTCGGAGTCTTCTGTCTCTCATTGCACATTAGCAGCGATTGGCATGTTCCAGTAGGAAAACACCGCTCCATCGCTGCGTGCTTTACGCATCCCCAGTTTTCTCTCCTGCGCAACGCTGCGATGAGCGCCAGCGTCAACGCCGCCGCCGGTGTAAGCGTTAGCGCCCTCTGCTTCACATCTACACATGGTTCCCTTTAGCGGAAGATGGTGTAATTTTTTATCTCTCCGCTCTCACTGCCTCTCCCATAGCAACAGCTGCGGGCGCGCGCGCTTATCCTCGCCCTTAGCAACCGGAGCAGATGGTGCGGGCAGAGTAGCGGAGAGTGAGGGGGAGAGGAGGAGCGCGCTCTAGTGTGTGAGGGCGCTCGCATCGCGGAAGCTCGGCGGAGCTCCCGCGTGTGGAGAGTGTAGCAGAGGGTAGGTGCAGTGCTTCGCCGCTCCTTCTCTTGCCGTTCGCTCTCTCTCCTCCCCTGCGCCCCACACTCCCGTCCGCTCGCTCACACGTATATATAAACGGAGTGAAGCGCGCGCGAAATGCATTCGCATTTCCTCACGATTCCCTTTGGGGAGGTGGGGGCATATTTTTTACCCTGTCCTCAGCATCCCGAATATTGCACATGATGTATGTATGGTTGCTTTGACTTAAACCAAGTAAAATTATTTCGTCAATAGTGGATGAAGTATGGTTTTTGGTCTGTTCGATTTGCAGTAGATGCGTTTCTTCTGGCCTGTCATTTAAGCTTCAACTTTTAATGGCTACATTTATTTGGACGTTCAATTTTCTGTTGTCTTCTATTCGTAATAAACTGTCGAGCACATGACAAGGGTAAGTAGTAAACTAGCCTACATAACAAACATTCAGACCGCTGCTATCGTCGCGCTATCTGCATCTCTCTTTACCTGCCTTGTGATACTCTTCAAATTTCCTTTTCATACCCTCGCGAACATATCTTCCGAGCAATATTAATGACTGCTGGCGTTTTACGTGCCAAAACGGCGATATGGTTATAAGACACGCTGTACTTTATTGCGCCGTAGTGGAACTATGAACTGCACTATGAACTCTTTTGCGCCGTAGTGGAAGTCTCCGGAAAATTTCAACCATCTGGGGCTCTTACCTTGCACGTATATCTCAGCACATGGGCCTCGACCATTTCACCTTATTCGATATGCGGGCGCTGCGGCCGTTACTCGATCGTGTGATCTTGGGGGTCAGAATTTGAGCCCAATTTCTTTCGGACCACCATGTGTTTCTTCCAGGCCACTATACAAATTACATATTTTGGAACTTGCTTCCACTGTCGGCCAAAATTCTTTAGGTCCCTGCATTTTCTATGGAAAGGGTGTACACCCTTCTGCAATTCATTCGGCACTTAAATCACCTGATGTGACGGAAGCCTTCTGCCCTCGGTTATAACTATCATCTGTTTTTTTTTTTGTTTTCTTTTTTTGTACTTTGTTTTCTGATAAAATTCGCGCTCTCACTTGAAAAGCAGGCATGTGGAATTAAGGAATTAGTTATTAGAACACTAATGGAAGGAGTACAAGGAAAGAGTTGGTGGAGGGTAGCGCTAAAAAAGAATTATGCTCAAAAAGAATAAAATGAACAATCTTACAATGTAATATTTCCGTAATACCTGAAGGTGTCTCTTAGACAAATAATTCCGCCATTTCCTTCACCATATGCCCGTCTTCTAATCCTTACGAGATATCGTTGGTTTGTTCTGGTAAACTTGTCAAACTTTGGCTGAGTGGTACACGTTTGAAGGGAATATACATGAGAGACAAGGACGAAGAAAAAACTTGCACACGCTCCAGTGTTATCTCATTCCCTCTAGATGTAGGTAGTCTTGCTTTGTTAAGTGAAAACGCAGACATTTATAAATTGTTACGTTAGCATCGTCAAAATAATTAATTTTTTATTGAGCCGGTTTGCTAACCTTCAGTTCCGGCATCTTTAAATATTACAATTTTCATACGTTACCGTTTATTTCTCTAACATATGTATTAAAATACGACAAGGTTGCTTTTTTTCCCTGTGGGTTCCTCAATGTGACCTGATGACTTCATATTTCTTGCTCTTATTGTTCACTTCAGTTGGACAATATTTGAAATTCCTTGTGGGATATATATAATTGTCGGCAGCGTGTCACTTAAGACGACCAGGAGAAGCAGAGTGCCAATGCAAATCAAATAAAAACTGTGTGCTAGTGGCGATAAATAACAAGCACAGGCTCGTGGTAATAATTACCAGCCATGATGACACAGGGCCCTTGCAGCTTCAAACATTATTGTCATATAGCCAAACAGTTCTGTGATGGTTGGACGACATTACGATGGCATTTATGAAAGAAAGTTGCCGAAGCCCCATTGCGGCACCAACCTCTGTTTAAATTTATTTTTATATAAAAAATTTAATCAAATACAAACCAGGTATACTTCGTAAACTGCAGTATTCCTTCGTTCTTGTATTTGAACTACATGGGCCGGACGGCCAGTGATTTCGCAGTCTAGGAGTCCGTGTGTGGCACATCTTGCAAGCATTTTTTTAACAGCTGCTGAGCGATATCTAATCAGGTTAGCAGGCTCAGTTGCTTGGTGGTTCACTTCTGTGCTGCAGTTGAAAATAACAGCTGTTAAGAAAATTTTGTTTTATTCCTCAACGCTTGGCCAATAGCAAAGTGATATGTATGAGACGGGGTGCCCTGACGGCGGCGAAAACCGTCGCTGCTGGCGACGTCCAATTTCTGTCGAACTAAATCTCTGTCGGGGAAGCTGGGAATAAAATGCGATCTCGTGTTAGCCCTTTTGTATACTTCATTCAATTATCAAGCTAAAGATTACATCGGAATACAACGTCTCTATTTGCGGAATACGCGCAACGGACATAGAGTCACTGTGATTTCTATTTGCCGTTCGATCGAGACAGATGTGGCCCGTAGTCTGCGTTTCTCTATATGGTCGTCGATGATTATCTATCGATGACCAGGGCCGTCATAAGATAATGAAATGTGCGAATGAATAATGCAGTCCTATTTAGAAGCGCTTATTTGCTTGCGCAGTCAATATTAGAGTATCTAAAGTGAGAAGTGAAACATTACACTTAACTATTTTCGCTCACACGTGGAAAACAGAATGAACTGCGGCATGGTACTTGGTTTGCCTCCGTGATGTTTCTCTGTAACGTAGCTTTTACTTTGTCGCCTTTGTTCGCATTTTTTTTTCTCTAAAGCCATGTGGACTATGCAATTGAAGATAGGCAAAGCGCACTTAGCTACCTACCCATATATTTTCCAGGTATGTGCTAAGAAACTTAGCAGCAATTATTGCTGGTATTTACCAGTAGTAATCTACAATTGAAGAAGATGTGCACGACATTTTGTGAGGAGGCAATTACTCAGTTTGTGCCTTCCATGAAATTTCACTCCAGAAAAACTGAAATAATTAAATCTACTCAGGCAGAAAATATTTTTTCCGCGGTGTCGCAGCATTGACGACATGATTTTGTACGCGTCTATTTCACCAACGTCTGGCACCACTTTGCATGAACACATAGATATGGAAAAACAATATTATTGTGATAGCAATTATATGGACAATCTCGGCTGATTTTCGCCGTCACCGTCTGTCGACGCCGTCATGTCCCGGATATGTATATGTATGTGTATATATAAAAAAGGCATAAAGACAAATAAATGGTAAATAAAATTCCAAACCACCTGACCGGGGATTCGAACGAGTGACCCCTCGCTCCGCAGCCTGCTGCGCTAGCCAACACAGCCACACGCCATGCTTGTACCAGCGATATAACGGCTAGCTTTCCATATGCACCATTTGTCGCTCGCGGAACGCAGATCTCGAAACAGCTTCAGCGTGTTTTCTATCACGCAATGCTTTTACAGTTTCTTTCAAATTCAAAACTGCCCTTGAGACGTGCACGAAAAAGTGGCTCCCTTCTGTACCATGCAGTGATGATGTAGAAGGAAAAAAAAGAACACCGGGCGCACTTGGCGTCAGACGCAACCATGTGGCAGGATATGCAGAGGCGTTTAAAAGAAAAAGAAGTATCAACCAGAGTCGAAAAGTCTAGAAGCATAGTATAACCAATCCTTGGCCAATCCCCATGAGTGGGTATGAGCCATGTCTGAGGCAACAACAACAGCGTTGGCTTTTGCATTGTGACACTCGCAGCGCGTTGCTAATTTGCAAACACGTAACAACTGCTACAGTTGTTAGTTCACGCTTGTCCTGTGTATACCTATGCGTCCTTTTCGAGCGTCCTTTTTTGTGCTGCGGCGGCGCGCTGCAAGTATCGAGCTGCTTGTCGTCCTTCGTGTGACAAACTAATTTCTTGCTATCGCAGTCATTGCTTCGCCTTAGTGGCGAAACTGTGACTTTTTCATCGAAAGCGTGTTTGTGGGTTTTTATTTTGTTTAGCTTTAATATACGGCGTGATCACGAACAATGAACTCTTATGAGAAGCACAGCCTAAGTGGCCTAAGCCGGCGTCAGGTTCAAATGTCACGATCACAAATATAAACAAACAAATACAAAAGAAAGCACACGTTTGCAACCTGTCGGCACACAAACTGCCGTAAATAGTTTCACCTTGCGTCGGCCGGAGGGGGCGGCATGACCTAGGCCTCTAGTGAAGTAACTGCCTCTTGTTTTTGTCCCTTTCTATCACGAGACCGGTATACCGGTCTGGCTCACGGGATAGCCTGGCTCACGGGATAGCCTGACGGTAGGACGAGTGCCGACGCCGTACATATTGCATGTCACTTATAGGGACGCGATGTACGGTTGCCTATAGACAGATGCGTGTAGGCGAGCCGCGGAATACACGCCAGCACACGGTGAACGCTGGAGATAGAACATGATCTTTATTGCGCGCGTATTGCTCCACGCGGTGCGGGCTCTGTAAGCGGGAGCGCACTGAGCGCACCGCTCGGGGTTCATGGCGCTGTAAGCGATAGTGGGGGCGTGCCACTACATCAATGATGGTGAGTTTCATGTTAAGCTCCGACTCTTCCTGCCTTCTCATCGTGCAGGCGTTGTTTCGGATGATATCGCATCTTAAATACCACAAACCGAAAAATACCGTGATGTCCACTTTCACATTCGACCTTACAGCTCTCTCATAGTGGTGTGCTTCCGAGCCTAAATAGTCGAATGTTGTTTTTTTCTAAATACACAGCCCTCAGCCTATTCAATATGCGTGCCATGCAGCCATTTTAGCAGTCCACATTCTCATTTACTACATGAGAACAGGAAGCCTTAGGACTCATAAAGGCGTTTCGTCGCTGATTTCCAATTGTACCGGCGTTCTTCATCATCCCTCGACTCTCTCAATGCTAAACGTTCTATTAGGGTAAAGGGGCAATGTCAAAATATTCAAGGACTTCCCAAAGCCAGCCCTGGGTGAAGTTAGCGTTCCTGCATAATGCTGATGAAATCTCTGTTGGAAGAACAAAAGCTCCCACATTTTTAATGGAATTTGATGAGTACGCCAGTAATTTAGGCTTTTTATCTTAATATGGAAATAATAAGCCCCGAATAGTACCGCAGAATGCCCCAAGCCCTTCGGACTTCTCTTCTGTACTGGTCCTTCTAGAAGTTACTATCTTGAACCGTTCCAAGTTATCTCAAGGAATACAACATGTGTCATCGTAATTGCATGCGTGTCGTATACTCCCTTCCTCGCAACAAATTTCCTCTCAGCGATATTTTACAGCGACATTAGACTGGCACAATACACAAGGCCATGGCTTTCTCTTCAATTTACCATCTTATTTCTCTGAATGGTGGCTGCTAATCTCGCCATAACACGTCTTTTATTCCTTCTTGCTCGACTTTTGCTCCTGGTCTCAAGACACCAGTTTCTGAGTCGTCATTATCGCTACTTATTTTTATATTTCGCTGCAAACTGATAGGAAAGCGATGGTTGTTATGGCTGTTTCATTTGAGCCTTTGTGCAGTTTGGCCAATGGAGATAAATGGGAGACTCCGTTTTCATGACAGCCCATAATCTACAACGAACGCTCTTCTATATTAGGACAAAAGAGGGTGCGTAATAGAGACAACAAATGGGCGCGACGAAAAAAGCAAACGTGTCGGATATTTTCGGTGGTGGTCACGGATTAAGACTACAAGATGTGGGCGGGTAATTCACGTCCCTTTGTGGTGTACATTACCTTGCAAAGCTGCGCCTTTTTTCCGCTGTGAAGGTTATAAATGAATGAAAACAAAACAAAACAATATTGAAGACGAAGCGTGCACTGCTAGTTAAGTTATCGCGGCACAAATAAGGGCATATTATGTAGATAAAACGGTAATTGGTTCGCTGCGCCCCTCGTTTCTTCGAGCAAGGTCAGTTTTGACAACAACCTTTTCTTGGGATTTTACATCCACTTTTCGTAACGACGCGTCAGGACGCGATATGTGACAAGTTCTGACAGAATTTAGCTGCCTTATTTTTTCTCACACACGGCAGCATTGCCATAACTGAACCTTGACGCAATCACTGGGTAGTCCACATTTTTTTCTCCCTAATTTTTTTCTTACAGTGCTTCTTATGGTGTTTCTACTCCCGGTTTTTAAGCATAGGTGAATGAACGCTCTAAGCATTTAAAAGTGCGTCCGCTTGTTGTCAGTGAGCTCTCCTTCTGCCACAGCAGTGAGCAAGTTTTCAGGCTTAGATGAATAATGGTAAGAAAGTGATGATTCCATTGTCATAATGCGATTTCCCTCCCACCCTCTCCCAACGATGTCTATTTGTTGTAGTCTTGTGCTCCTGATATCTTCGGCTTTAAACATTCTTATTAAAATGCACCAGCTCATTCACTGGTGTCCTTGATTTCATTTTCGTTTCGTAATCGCTAGCAGCAGGCTCTGACAGTTATCCGAAGAACTTGACGGATGACAGCTGTACTGGTTATATAAACAGCACGTTGAAGGTGGTACTACCATTCACGGTCCCTAAGTTTTTCTATAATTTTTTGTCTCGGTTTTTTTCTATTTCTTTCTTTTTCTATTTCTTTTCTTTTTTTCTTTCTATTTCTCGTTTCCTCTTTCTACCACATTGTCACCCTCAATTACTTTTTTTTCTCTATCTTTCTCTTTCTGTCCGGCTCTCTGTTTTTTTCTCTCTGTTTTTGAGTCTGTTCCTTCCAATCTCTTTCTCCGTATGTCTGTTATTTTCTAGGTCTCTATATTTTTCTGTCGTTTATTCGCTTTGTTTCTCTTCTGTTTATTAATCTTTCTGTGCATCTATTTTTTTCTCCCTCTACGTGCTCGTCTCGTCCATCAGAGTTATTGCATAGCGCGCTGGACAATTCGGCGCACGTGTTCTGAGAGTGACATAGATTATGTATGAGAGGAGGAAGAGGAACGAAGACAGCACGTGCTGGCTCATGATGATGATACATTTTTGTTGGTTCTACAATGCATCACGAAAAGCATAACAGCTCCGCCTTGGAAAACAGAAAAAAAAGCCGAAAACACCATTAACTCTTTTTTTTTAAAAAGAAAGCGAGTGCTTCATAGTTTTCATTATCTAATTTACACATCATTACCAATCATATCTTATGACGAAAGTGTTTTATGCTGGGGACCACGGAGACTTTAGTGATGTATTGCGGTCACGGAAATGTCAAAAAAAATGCACACGATCAGAAGCAAAAAAAAAATTTTTTTTCGCCAATTGGCGTCGAACCCACCACTGCTCGGTGCGCCACAACAATGCCAGGCAAGCTATCTACTGCGCCACCGTCACCCACCCTGGATGCTTTACAAACGCGCCTATTATATCTCACACTTTTCTCTCGCAGTGGCTCTTGGTTGGCGGGGTGGTGTCGTCCTCTGGGAGCGGTAAAGTGAAGTTAACGCATCCATGATCATGGCGTCTGCGATTAGCTCTTGAACGCGCCGTTGTTACGTGTCGGTACCCATTCGGCGCGTTTCCAAGAGGAGAAGTGCAATTATTTTGTCAACGCCTGAACACAGCGTGAGGTGGAGACCTTAGCCCAAGCGTAGGCATCACTCATAGCGTCCGTCTATACCAAAAGTAGTTCTGCGACGCACGCCTGCCTCGCGTGCCCGTAACACCACGTTCCCGCCTACACTCGCCCGAGAAAAATCGCAGTCAGGCGATAGGGGAGATACGACGCGCGTTGTGTTAGGGGCGAAGCACCTTGCGCCGAGGCTATAGTTGTGTAAAGCCGCCCGTTTTGTCGTCCTATTCATCACATCTCACTTGTGTGTGTGTTTTATTAGCGGCAATTTCATACAGCAAACAACACCAACTAGGCCAAAAAGAAGTTCTCCTCAAGTATATGCCGATGTTTACTTCGTCCTATGAAGAAGGCATCAACCATATCTCTTGCTATGTTTATTACGCATATGAGTGTTTTGGGCACGAGCGCTTTCATCTCATGTCATTTTGTATAAGGACTGCTCTGGCAACCGCTTTGGTTCTTTCAAAGCGGGTGGCATACAGAGTGGCATACAGAGGAATGTCACTCTGTATAGGGATTTCTAAAGTTGTAGTGACCATCTTAACTTTGATATTTTCATGTGTAATCCACTTGTGTATGCATTTTTGTTTAAATGGTCTGCTTGTAGTACCTGGTTGCTATGTATTTCTTTTTCCAACCTTTGTGAATCTTGTGATGGTTTAATCAACCTCGAGATTCATCTCTGTGGGAATGTGGAGTTGGGAGATAGGCGCTACGTCAGGCTTCGCAAACCTTTGCACCAGTCCCCTAAGCAACCACCTTCTGGTAGCAATATGAAAGTTGAACAAACAGATTGACCAATTTGCAAGGAGGAGGAAGAGGAGAAAAGGAAGGACAGGGAGGTTAGCCAGTTCTCAGACTGGCTGGCTACCCTGTGCTGGGGAAGGGGGTAAGGGGAATAAAAGATGACAGAAAAGAGATGTTATAAAAAGGAGAAAAAAAAAAGAAAAAAAGGAAAACACTAATACGATAAACGACACTGCTTAGAGTCTGTCTCTGAGACCAGTTGCCCGCAAGAAGCGCAACAAAGCTCTCAATGCTTTGCGTGCCGAGGACGGTCTCGGCCAGTGTCCTAAGACCCGTTCCTCCGACAATGGGCGATTGTCCAGTCCATCTAGCACCTTTTTAAGTTCTTTTCTTGGCGCACTGAAGCGAGGACAGTCACAGAGAAGATGGGCGACGGTCTCCTCGCAGCCACAGTTGTCACATGTCGGGCTGCTGGCCATTCCGATTCGAAACGAATAAGCATTCGTAAAGGCCACCCCGAGCCACAGGCGGTACAAGAGCGTCTCCTCGGCTCTGGTTATTCCCGACGGAAGACGGAGCTGTAGATTTGGGTCCAAGTTGTGAAGACGGGCGTTGGTGAATTCCGTCGAGTTCCACTGTGCCAGTGTCAGTTCCCGTGCAAGTGAACGAAGCCTCGTAGCGGCGTCCGTTCTCGATAATGGTATAGCTGCACATTGGAGAGCATCATGAGCAGATCGGTCGGCTTCATCTGCACGGTCATTTCCGTAGATACCGCAATGGCCCGGTATCCACTGATAGGTTATGTTGTGCTGCTTCTCTACAGCCCGGTGATGAAGTAGTCTTATGTCAGCGACTAACTGCTCGTTTGGTCCATGACGATATGGCGACATAATGCACTGAAGGGCTGCTTTGGAGTCGGAAAAGACTGACCATGCCTGTGGTGGTTCTTCAACTACGAACTCTAGAGCAGCACGGATGGCGGCGAGTTCGGCAGCCGTCGATGATGTCAAGTGCGACGTCTTGAATTTTATAGTGATGGATTTCTCGGGAATGACCACTGCCCCGGCCGAGCTTTCAGAAGAAACGGAACCGTCCGTGTAGATGTGAATGCGTCCGCTGTGTTTTTCATGCAGGAACAGTAGTGTGGCTTGTTTTAGGGCCAAATTTGACGAATGCTTTTTCTTTTGTATTCCGGGAATGGTTGTCAGGGCTTCCAGTGGATGTAAGCACCACAACGGTAACGGTGGTCTTGCTGCGGGCGTGAAATTCTCGGGAATCACCATGCGATACGAAGCAATAATAGTGCCGAACGCAGAGTGTGGCCTAGAAGTTGGAAGGGAGGCGAGGTGGTGCGATGGAATCCGGGTGGCCTATATGGCGGGGATGTTGCCTCTGTATAGAACCTTCATTTTTGTCCCTCTTGTTGACCCACAGGTATCTTCCTCGGGAGGTGGACCCACTGGTGTACAACATGTCGCACGAGGACCCCGGCGAACATCTCCTACTCCATAATCGGAGGTCTCGCCGAGCATATCCGCGAACTGAGAGAGGTGAGCAGGGACCAGATTTGTGCTCCAGGTTTTTTCCCTGAACAACATGCCTATTTCACGAGGCAGCTGTCTAGGCGTGAGACAATAGATGGGCTTTTGTTTTCACTTATTCACGTGCTAGTTCAACGACACAAGTCTGTGGACGAATATAGGAAGGAACCTCAGAGCTGTAGTGAAGGCATGAAGTGCATACAGAGTGGCATACAGAGTGACAATCCCTATACAGAGTGGCATGCCAGCGGTATGTAGACGCCGGCAAAAATTTGTTTTTCTAATAAAGAGTCTCTCTATCGCTCGCTCGCTTGGACCATTTTAGGTGTAGTTATTCAACCGATTTTCTACTTCTTTGCACAGCTTAATTACTCGCAGTGTTGCCACAAATTACGCCTATGAACAAAAGAGATAAAAGCCTTGCATTTAGCCTTATGACTTTGAAGGGAATAGGCTGGCACAGATTCTGTGGGAGATTAATAATCCCGGACTCTTCCTCCGCTATCCAGGACACAGTGCGCTTGTGTGTGGGTTCAGGAAATGCCAAAGGGCGTGGCCCGTGTCGGCGTGCCTCATTTCTCAACCATTATCAGGCATTCGTGGCGTAGTGAGGCGTGTATCATGAATCAATGGCCCTTTCCTTTCTTTCTTCCTTTTTTAATTTGTAGACCGTCTGTCAGTAATCTGGAAGTAGGCAGTGTATGCGACAGACCACGCACCTATTAGCGCAATTAGTTTTTGTTGATTTATCTCGAAATACCTTAACGCTGACGTTTCACGCCAGTGAGCTTGCCGGAAAAACCGACACACGTATAAAAGAAGAACGGCCGAATTTGCTTCTTGTTATACATAGGTATTACAAACAGCACAACATGAGCATTGGCCATGTTCATGCTACGATTTCTGAGCGGCATGAATGTTGGCTGTTCATAAAGGTACATGCTTGATTTTACAGCATTAGTTCTTATAATTAAGATCTACAAAGATTATATTTAATTTCTTGCATTTAATACTGTTAGCTTAGGGTATCTGGTTTGGTTGTTATAGGGTGTGTTCAAAAAAGGTCACGCCAGAACTCATGAACAACACCACGATGTTGCACAGCACTGGATACCACCTCACTGCGGCATAAAAGGGAATGTTCATGCTGACTCCGCTGCCGGAGACGCACATGACGTGACTTCTCAGAAAACTGACATCCTTTTTTCAAGAAAAGATACATGCATTTCGGTATCTGTGTTCGCGTGAGATCTGCAGCGAAGAATAGGTGCGGTACCAAGAGCCAGTACGGACCGCTGCACAGAACAGACCAAACATGTATCTTTTATCGGCCACAAGGACTGACCAGTCAAGGTGAAACGTGCCTTCATCGACTGAGGCTCGATGTTGTCTTTACGAAATACTTGAAGAAGACGATCAGGGCATTCGGATTCACCTATGTGCACCACGTGTGTTACTCGGGAAAGGCTTAAAACCGGTTCTCTTTAACTATACCTGTAACGACGCAGGAACGACAGATTCTTAAGGCAGCACTTCGTTTGCAACACGGCTTGAGCTTGGAGCTACCGCACCTCTTCCGCCAGTACTAAAACAGTGGTTTTGAGACAAGGCAACACGCAAGTGCTGTTCGGAGAAAGTGCAAGGACCATTTCACTTAACAGAACTCTATGAATGACTTTTTCGTGTGACTTTTTTAGTGTCCGTGAATGCCCTATTATTGGTGTGCGTATGTGATTATTGTATAGATAATAGTCATCACCAGACACCTGAAGCAGCAAGCCAGGTGATAAAGCAGGCTAACATCTCTAGAAATTTATTAAAAGAATTTTATATCTGAGCATTTCCCGAGTTCACCGAAATCCTTATGCGACATTAAAAAAATCCCTCCCCGAATCGCCTTTGAAAAACTTTGATGTGGCGCAAAACGGCACCGGAACAATGACACACAGACCCACGGACATATCAAAGCACATGAGGTGTTCTTATATGCCTTCTCGCGTCCGTGTGTCCTTTCGCGCCCCATCAAACTTGTTCAGATGATTCACCAAGAAGACCACATTGCGATCGTTGTCGCTTTTGAACTTTTTTTCAAGCCATGCCATTGTTCGCAGCGTGAATAAATGTTAAGACAGACAACGCAGCTTACGCATTTAGATAACTTTTCGACTAAGTGAGGACATAAGCAAATAAAAATAAGTCTTCTTACCATTCATACATTTTTTATGCTTAGATTGAGTTAACCCTTGTCATGCGATAGCAAATAAACTTAACGGTTCTGCACGATCCCAACAGGAACAGATGCTTCCGAAATTTCTTGAAATTATGAAAATTCTCCCCTGCATATTTACGGATTGTTTCATTTGAGATAGCTTTTGTGGATACTAGGCATCAGGTTGATTTTGATTCCTGTTACGCAGAGAGATTCCGATTTTTTTTTAAATGTGAAGCATTTCTTAGCGAACTTCGGCGACTTTGAGCCTATCTATCTATATCTATCTATCTATCTATCTATCTATCTATCTATCTATCTATCTATCTATCTATCTATCTATCTATCTATCTATCTATCTATCTATCTATCTATCTATCTATCTATCTATCTATCTATCTATCTATCTATCTATCTATCTATCTATCCGCCTACGACATTGTGCTCTTCTGACCTCATCGTTAATGGGATTTATACTAAAATTGATATGGCATGACATGACTGTATGGCGAACATGAATGACTGGTCATATCATGAAAATCATGACTAACTCTTCATGAACGGTATGATTTACAAGCCATGGCCGTGGTGTTCCTGCGGCCATTACCTTAACTTGATATATCCAAAAAAATGGTATGATGAGACATTTCTACATGACCAACACAAATGACAGGTGGTAATATGAAAGTCATCACGTGCATGTCATGTACAGCATGATTTACCCTCCAAGCTCACGGTGCGCTAATGGCCGTTTCGCCAGCTTGATATACACCAAATTTGGTATTGCGTGATGTGACTGTATGACGAACCTAAATGACAACTGAAGGAAAGAATTGTAAACTTAAGGGCTCGTTTGCTTTGTTAAACACAGTATTAATGAGAACTAACAGACAAAGATGCCAAGGAAAGTATAGGGGAAGCTATTAGAAGTAATTGTAATGTAAATGTGAAGAGAGGAAAGTGGACGAAAAGATAACTTGCCACCGGCAGGGACCGAACCTGTGACCTTCGAATAACGCGTCCGATGCTCTACCACTGAGCTACGGTGGCGGTCATCCCTCCGTCCACTTTATAGGGTATATATGTGTACTTAAACGTGGGAGCGTAAGTCAGCGCCGCCTGTTGCCATTACGGCGAGTGTGAAACACTCTTTTGTTGCCTGTAGGCGTCACGTAGTACGTGATCTTATTACGAGCGGGCAGCTGACTAATAATCCCTCGCATACCACCTGAAGGCATAAAGTCTGCCAGAACGAGACCCTCGTTATGAATGAAGGAAAGAATTGTAAACTTAAGGGCTCGTTTGCTTTGTTAAACACAGTATTAATGAGAACTAACAGACAAAGATGCCAAGGAAAGTATAGGGGAAGCTATGTGCAACATGACTTGAATGCCACGCTCATGGCACGCTCGCGGCCGTTTCGCTAGCTTGAAGAAAAAATAGTTGAAGAAAAAATTCAACAGGTGATTGATTTTTGAGCGACAATTAAAAAACAATATTTTATTTTAGTCATACTTCTGCAGAGCGGACAGATGTGGCTCTGCAGATGTTTGACGAAAATAAAGTAGTGCTTCTCCATATTGGTTCAAAAAGCAATTCTTGCTGCAAAAAAAATTAAAAATTGTACTCTCTCTGCGTATTAGACGTTCAAAACAAATTAATGCAAGAGGCATACCGGCTCCTGGAATGCCATGGTCACGCAAACTGCAATATGCAACCGCAGATTGATGTGAATGAAGCAGAACAATAAAACTACGACCACCTAACCTAAACGTGCCAGGCCATACTCTCTCTCGGGTACTTGGAAGACAAGCGGCAACTCGTCGCCAGGACCAAGAGGGCCGTCGAAGCCCTTGCAGTGTTACTGGTCTAGGGAGTCATACTACCTCAAGGGGATAGCGGGCATCTCTCGAAACACTGTTTTCAAATAAACACAATTTTTTTTCTCTTAACCTTATGCAAAATCATCATGAGTGATTGGTTATCTGTTATCACCTGAAATATGTCCCACAATTTTGTTTTACGCGCAAAATAAAGCTACGAACAGTTATGTATCTAATTCAATGTCATGTGTTCCGCGAAATGCCTTGTAGAGCGTCAAGCCGCGCAACCACCAATTTCATTGAGGCCTGTGTACGTGCTGCCAATTAGCCAGCAGCCTCAAGTGCTACAAGGGGAACGCAGGAGCTTTGTATAATATGCGCGACCTTCTCAGCGCGACCATATAAATGCGCGACCATCGCCAGTGATAATGGCGAACCAGGTACGGCCTTTTCGACCGCAATCATATGTCACGCGTGTCACATTTTGCCATGGCGACCACGTGTAAGTGTAATAGAAAGCAGAGATACCACAGTACTGTAAATAGTTGAAGAAAAAAATTCAACAGGTGATTCAGCTGCAAAACAAGGCATTCTACAGCGGCGGTTTGACTATCCCGTTGCCGCTTTGAGGCAATAATGAAAAAAAAATCCATCAACCAAGAAATAAGTTTTATAATATAGAGAAAGTAACAAATTGTGATAATCTCGTTTTCTGGTCTATTATCGGGGTATCATGGAACTGTAACTTTTAAGGATAAAGGCTTTTATGTCTCATGCTCACGTCCGCCCGTCCGTCTGTGTCTGTCCGTCCGTGCGTGTCCACCCGTTCGTGTCGTCCGTCCATGTCCGTCCTTCCGTCCGTGTCTATCCGTCCTTCCGTCCGTCCGAGCCCTGGCACGGTGCCAGGTGGCCGCCGGGGTGCGTGAACGGACGCCGGTCACGTCGGATTCTACAGCGCTCGCGCTTTACTTGCGTAGCGTCGCTGTGCCCAGCGTTTCCAATCATGCAAGGAGAGAGACGCGCGCATCGCGTGCCATTCTGACCGACTCCGTCTCAATGGACTAAGGCGTTCGCGGAACACACTTTAGAATTTACAAAGTGTCCGTCAATTAAGGCGCTGGAACGTGGATGGCATTTGCACGATGCGCAAAGCGCGAGAAAATACGAACGCATGCGAACGGAGGCAGATTAGTCTCGCGTCTCGTTGCGGTTCGCGGTAAAAAAATTAAAAAAGAAAACACGCACACATTCCGTGTGTATGCCATCCCACAGAGAGTGTAAAAGAAAATAGATATGACATAGTCAGTCGAATGGCCACAAGCTTTCGCCGAACACACTTTGGAATGTACAAAGTGTCCTTCAATTTTTTTTTTTCTGCTGTAAAGCTCGAAAGCAAGGTTACGCGGTCCTCGCAAACGTTCTTCATGTGATGTGCGATGCAGTTGCGAGGAAAGTAGGTTATTCAAGGCCAAGCGTCCGAGCCCTTCTTGCGACAATTTCAACTGTATTTGAAAAATAATATCATGCTTATTTATTCACTCAAATCAGTGAAATACTAGAATATGTCGGAAAGAAACAATAACTTGGTCACGTGGAATTCTTCCGAATTACCAGAATGTTTTCTGAGTGTTCTCGCAGATTTTATTCTGAGAGTATCGTTTGTCCTTTGAATGCCAAATTTGGTTTACAGCGTAAACCATTACAGCGTAAATTTGGTTTACAGCGTAAATTGTATAAGGTCTTCAAAGCTCAATAATATCACTGCAATTTTTGTGCAATATGCACCTGCAGAACACATTTCTTCCAAAATGTTGCATGTTCCGATTTTTTTTCTGTTTTAATAATTTGTTAGAGAGCATCCAGATGTTTTGGGTGTGAAAAATTTGAGGGGCTCGGCTTTTCGGCGTTTCCTGTCGTCAGGATTTGTCATGTAGTTACGGTCCATTATAAAAACGGGCATGCCGCACAAAAAATATGTGGTGGTTCCCTCTACACGTCACCATTCCAGTAAAAATGAAGAAGACAACAGTTAGCGCAACAAATAGCCGACGGCGTTATTGAAGCTGAAACACCCTTCCACACATATTTCACTCCACTTTAGTGTTTTTTTATTTTTTTATTTTTTTTTGTTTATAAGTTGGCTACATTCCACTTACTCCTTCCTAGCACTTTCAAAGCCAGTCCTACTCCACGCATGCACGATCACCTAACGTGCCTCTGGCTGAATACGGCCTGTTTTGTCCGTGAATTTTCGAGAGCGACCACTTTTAACAAGGTGTTGCTCTGCTCAAAGCAACTGACGGTGACATACAAGAGAAAAAAAGAAAAATAAATCTTTTAATCATAACAAGCGTTCGTCAGTCTTTTTCTTTCATGCCTATTGGTCAACGGTAAAGAATTGATCAATGCATGCCCTTGCGGTTTTTAAGCGCAGTTTTAATAACCCGCTAATTTCTGTGTTGGCGCCGCACGCGAAAAAGCTTGCGCCGGTGAACGTATTCAAATGCGGCCCTCTATGTTGCGCCGGTCACTTGCATGTTTGTATGTGCCGTTGGCGAATAAATGAAGCTCTCTGGTCTCTTGGTTTGTCGGCTATGAACCGTCTCCAGTTTGGCAATCTGATCCTTATCGAGGCGACTTGGGATTTGAAGCAACTGAAGTGTTGGACAGTTAGGAGAGAGCATTGCGCAATCCGACATGAAAAGAAAGAAAGAAAGAAAGAAAGAAAGAAAGAAAGAAAGAAAGAAAGAAAGAAAGAAAGAAAGAAAGAAAGAAAGACAGAAAGAAAGAAAGAAAGAAAGAAAGAAAGAAAGAAAGAAAGAAAGAAAGAAAGAAAGAAAGAAAGAAAGAAAGAAAGAAAGAAAGAAAGAAAGAAAGAAAGAAAGAACAAATGTATGACAGGCTTACAGAGACAAAACCTCGTTTGCGCTAATTTTGCAGAAATTCCTTACGTTTAACAGCAACGCTCTGAAGATTTTCCTAATGCCGAGCAGAGTCAACACAACACAAAACTATAGTCATCCCCGAACTGGTACGCGCTTTTAGATGTGAAGCATTTTATGGCGAAGCTTAATCCGGTGGTGGTGTGCCGGCGTGACGACCCTTACTGCGCATGCGCAAACCCTTTCAAAAAAATAAAAATAAAAAAACCCCTCTCCCCCTCTCTCTCCTCTAGGCATCCCTCCCCGCGGCAACCACACCCTCACTGCACATGCGCCTCCCCTCCTCTCTCCCCTCCTACGTTCCCCCCCCTCTCTCCTCTAGGCATCCCTGCCCGCCGCGTCCATACTCACACTGCGCATGCGCGTCCCCCCCCTCTCTCTCCTCTCCTACGCTCCCCCCTCTCTCGTCTAGGCATCCCTGCCCGCGGCGTCCACACTCCCACTGCGCATGCGCGTCCCCGCCTCTCTCCCCCCCTCTGTCACCTCGCGACGCCGACTTCGGCAGCGTCTGCTAGCGAGTTTCTTGGTTGAACAAACCGACTGCTCGCGCTGCACAACCGTTCACTGGCCACCCCGTATATATGGCAATGGATCTTGACCTCCAAGGTGGCGCCGGTGGGAGATTTCTCCTGTGCGTTGTTGAACAATAAAAATTCGCAGCGTGCGCGTTAACTAAAAGCGGAGTGCGGGTCTCTGTGTCCAGTCGGAGTATTTTTCTCTCATTGCCCATTAGCAGCGATTGGCATGTTCCAGTAGGAAACACTGCTCCATCACTGCCTGCTTTGCGCCTCCCCAGTTTTCTCTCCTGCGCAACGCTGCGATGAGCGCCAGCGTCAACGCCGCCGCCAGTGTAAGCGTTAGCGCCCGCTGCTTCACATCTACACATGGTTCCCTTTAGCGGGAGATGGTGTAATTTTTCGTCCTATTCTACCTTTCCGGCCCCTTCATCTTGTGGTTGACTCCCATAACACATGCGCAGATTACTCCGGCGTGGGATGCCATAACATTGATGGGCGCTAGAACGTGTACAAAGAAAGAGAAAGACAGATGTAGAAAGAAACAAAAAAGGCACAAATAGAGAGGAAGGAGGACACGAAATACAAAAAAAGATAGAGATACAGAGAAAGAAATGGAAAGAGAGAGAAAGAGACAGAAAGAAATGCACAAAAAAGATATAGAAAGAAATGAGAGAGAGAACAAGGCAGGAAGCGACAAAAGAGTGAAAGAGAGAGAATAAAAGGCAGACCGAGGAAGAAAAGGACAGAAAGAAAGAGAGAGGAAGCAATAAATAAAGACACAGTAAATGAAATGGAAGAAAGAGAAAAAAAGAAGTAACGAGAAAGAGAAAGATGAAGTCGAAAAAGTATAGAAAGAAACGGAGGTACAACATATATAGATAACAGAAAGAAACAGAAAACGAGAAAGAACGAGATGAAGAAAGAACCCTATCGCAAAACCCAGCGCCGCTGGGTACCAGCGTCCAGTGCCATGCCGGATTATGGGCCCAGTATCGCGCTGGATACTGGGACGCTGGAGCGGCATTTTACTGGGAGGCGCTGGTACTCCCGCGCAATACGGCTCTAGAGCTTGAAATAGCGGCGCCTATGTGCCATAAATAAATATATTAGTGAAAGAAGTGATAGAGAACGCATTAACGCAATAAAAAAAAGGAAAAAAAAGCCATATGAAAAAAAAAAGTACCTGTCAGGAGGATTTGAACTTGCCACCTCCTGATTTCGAAGTGAGTGTTCTACCCACTACGCCACGCCGGAACATGCTTAGCTATGCGTAAAACAACTATTTAACCAACAAACACACGGTTCGGCTTCATGTTTACATGTCGCACAGTCACGATAGACGCGATCTTCCTTTCCAAATAACAACTGCGTCTTTATTAGACACAAACGAACGGCGGCCGGTACCGGATGACATGCCGAAAATGGCAAGAGCGCTAAGTTTCTTAAGAATTCACATGTTAACTATGAAAAATATGAAATACACCTAGAGCAGGCACTGTTTGCTGGCTGTTACTGCCGATTTTTTTAATAGCCCTTTCTCGCTCTTGCTACTGGTCAACATTTACAGAGGTTTTATGATGACTAGTTCGATAAACAGGTGCGTACATGATTGAGTATTGAGTAGTGTTATCGCGCAAGCGACGATACGCCAGTACAGCGGGCGTGCCAATGTACAGATTTGCAGTTCTATCGATACCTATAGCTTAGAAACCGCTCAACTAAATACAAATACAATGCGCTAAAGGAATATGTCACTATGTCAGTTCACTAAGGCGTAAAAATTACTGACTGACAATTGTGCGTTCTTACATATGAGTCACGAGAAGTACCGGTAGCGCGGCCGGCCGCTTTCGGTGACAGCTTGTGCGCGTTGCTGAAAGCGCATCGCTTCGATGGTCATCGCTCCTTGTGCGGACACCGTACACAAGGAAAAATGATTCATTTAGGTTAACGAATGTCCAAACTGTACTTTACAGTCATCCTTACGCTTTAGAATTGCGTGTACTTAAAGCGCGAAGCGCCGGTAACATGTAGACGGACACGGCCGGCACACTAGGCCTAACGCTCGCTGGGAGTCTCGCTGGGTAGGACCGGTCTCGGGGCAGCTGAGTTGCGATGATTGAAGTTTCTGCATTCAAGCTTCGGAACCTTTCTAATGGTTAACTAAAGTTCAGCTGAAGTGAGTGGAAGGGCAAACAGTGCCAGAGATGCGTTTCCGGTGTGCTGATATCGAACGGCGGCTGTTTTTCTGGCCTCCGTTGGGTGTGGTTGCGAAGCCAGAGCTCAATTGCTTCTCGCCAACTGTGCGGCGATGTAACGATTTGCTGTTTCTGGTAGGACCGGCGCCTCCAGACTTATAAACACTGCAAAATGTAATCATTACAACAACCCATCCCTGATGCCAGACTGGTATATGCGCGGCGCATGCACAAAAAGTGCATTCATCGCTGCTACGTTCTCCACAAGAATTAACGCCGTTATTGAATCTGCGTGAATCAGAAAAAAAAGCAAGCTAAGAAGCAAAATAATCAGCGTTGGCTCCTTTGTGTTATTAACGCAATTTTTTCTGCATTCTAAAGGGAAAAATAAAAATGACGGTGATTTCGCATATAGTACATAATGTCTTGCGCTTATCATTCTCTTTCTCTGCCAAGCTAGAAGTTGTGAAAATGTTTGGGACCTGTTAGCAGGCCCCAGGCCGGGGGGGGGGGGCTAGGGGCCCGGGCCTCCCCCTCGAAATTCGGATGGAAGGGGGGCGTTTACCGAGGAAAAATAATAAAAATCGGTGTTTTTTCAAGGCTACCAAAATTTTTTTCGGGGGACCCCCCCCCCCCCCAAAAAAAAATTTTGGCTACGGGCCTGCCTGTTAGGGTAGCATCCATTGGTACCATCGAATCAAACATTCTATATTCAAACATACCGAAACATTCCGCCGCATGCATACACTACAGAAACTTGCATGCCGCACTGGAAGAAACAGTGCAGGCTCCAGTGTGCACCAGCGCACTCCAGTGAAAATTCCAGCGTTTCCAGCGCTTCCCAGTACGCGCCAGCGTCACAGCGGCCAAGCCAACGCCCCTACCAGTGCGACCCAGCTCTGTCCCAGTGCGCTCACCGAAGTGCCAGTGAATCCCAGCGTGTACCAGTGTTCCCAGTGCGATCCAGCGCCAGAAAACGTACTGGTATCACGCTGGGTGCGCTGGTTTTTGCAATAGGGAAAGGGAAGAATAAAGAGAAAGAAGGCAGACCACCCGGCTCCGCAATATCCTTCACACATTTGAAACCGGTAGGACTAAGCTGCCTTAATGTTTTGTTATTAGCACGGAAATTTCATTCGAAGTCGATCTTCTTATCTTTCCTCCATGCAAATGATCTGCAGTGTGGGCAAGCCGAAGGGCTGAAAGGTAGGCTCCAGGTTCTTTCAATGGACAGCCTCCAAGAGGATATTTCGTAAGACAGGAATAAACCGCGATGGCAAAAGGATTTTACAAGTGGATCTCACGTCTTCGTTTTTCCCATCCACTTCAAAATTTTGCAAATTAGCCCAGTAAAGTACATTCTCCTTAATTTGCAATTCTTGCTCATTGTGTAAGAGTGTGTAAGCGTGAATAAAAAAATCACGTCATATCCACGAAGTGAATGATGGTGAGTGGGCGAAGCTCGATCGTTTTCATCCATGGCAGAAAGAGAATGTGTGGCTCGGAACGCGCTTATACTTCATGGTCATCAGCGTCATCGTCATCGTTATCAGTGTAGTGGGTACATTCCACTATACTGCGTCATCGTCATCTTTATCACGTGGAGTGGGTACATTGCACTATACGTGGCTATCTACCTACTACTACTACTACTACTACTACTACTACTACTACTACTACTACTACTACTACTACTACTACTACTACAGAGGAGGGACAGACCCTCACCCTTAGGGAGCTTCGCCCCTAAAAATGACTCAACTATTCTTTGCAACCCCTTGCAGAAGGAAAAGCTTGAGCATCAATAACTTTTACATTCACTAAAGGCGCGTTCAGACCCAGCGTGGATCCGAAAAGCGGAGACGCGGATCCGGAAATCGGACGCGGATTACCCGTAAGGGCAGATAACCCGCGGTCACTTGCCTGGGTTGAGCCCAGAATGATCTTTTCCACGCGGGAGAGTTGGCCGCTCTGGCCGCAGCCATTCAGGGCCCGATACGCAAGCACGCAGTGTCGCGTAGTGTCGCAAGATGGCCACACGTCCACCGTAGATTGGTGGATTGCTCCGCCACCACGGCGGAGCGGGCAGAAGGCGACGCGGTCGGTCTGAACAGCAGCGCGCCCTCGCTGCTGCTCCGCTTTGAAAATCCACTTGACCGTCTACGTGCTCCTCGTTCGGTGTAAACGTGCCTTAACTTGGTCGCTCTTTTTCCGTAACTGTCGCAGTAACATTATTCCAGGGAAAGAGTTTATATAAGAGACGTGTAGTACATGCACACCATCAATGTAGAATCAATTGCGCACGAAACACCCACGCCGTTATTGCTTCACAGTACGTCAAGTGAAAATACCTTGAGCCACTTTGTAAATACATTGCAGTTCCCACACTTCGTGCTCGACTCCTAAGTCGCGCAATCGTCCAAGTCGTTAGAGAATGCTGTCGCTCAGGGGGTAAGCGCTGCTCATATTGCCGTTCTTGCCAAATCAGTTCGGGCTGATGGAAATCCTCCTTTTATTGTCTTTTGGAGTGACAGTTTTATTGCTGAAAGAATCCAAGAGTGCTCAATTGCGAGAGCCACTGACGCAATTCCTTTGAACAGCCTTTTGCAAGCGTCGTGTGCTAGTCTGGCACGTAAGTACTTCAACGTAAATCCCGACAGTGTTTTTTTTTAATCAATGGACGTCGTCTAGAACTTTTTTAGGATGCCAAGCGTTCAGGACAAAATGAATCTGCAGGATGTCCGACCCAAATCTACAAGAGATTGCCAGTTTTGTTCAAGCCGATATTGCGAAATCCGCCAAACAGAGAAACCTTTGCGAAAAGGGAAACTTGTCGTCCAAGCCATAAAAGCAGGAACTTAACGACAATGTCCATGTGCGTTCCTGTGACGCAATGGTCGGTAGTTAGAAGGGAAAAAATGCTGTATTACGCAGCGCACATCAAGGAGACGGTTATAGGAGAAGCATTCCATGATGTACGTGCACATCCTTAAAGTGTTTACTCCCACCCACACTGAGGGACAAGCAAAGAATCTAGTTAAAAAAGAAATACTGATTTTAAACAAATGTCGTACCTGCTTCTAAAAAGCTCAGCGATCATCACTCAGTTCACGCTCTGTTTAAATTTTACTCTCTCTGTACTCTTTCTGCAGTGGTTGTTACACGTGTAACACGTCACTTTCATGAACATATAAAAAAAAGCTCCAGCGGAAATGTGCAGCTTCGCTTTAGAAAGTGAGGAGGGAGGGGGGAAACAGTATGCTACACATACTAAACAAAAGAACGTACTGGAATTCCATAATGCAAAGAAGCCATGGTTAGGAATTACTAGAAGCGTAAATCTATGCATTTGCGTATTCTCATTGCTTAAATTGCCCAGCAGCCACATCATGTGTTTTTTTTTCTTGGAGTCTTTGTCTCCAGCAAAAAAAATGGAGTGTTTGGCTCCAAGTAAAAAAAAAATGGAGTGCTTTAGTATAAAATTAAGCCTCAATTCTGGTTTCCACCGGACTGTTTTGCATTTCTGCATGTCGCTAAGCGTTCGCGAAAACTATCATCGTGAGTGGTCTCTACCTTTCTAGCGCGTGCAACGCAATCAGTACTCGCCCAACGCGCACTCTTTTTCACCCTCTTCTTTATCCCCTGCTTCGCTCCCCGAACATGTGGTCACGGCTAGTGCTCACCCGCAGCGCCGATTTGTCCGCCTCGGCACGCAGTAACTCATATGGGCGAGGGCACGAGTATAGGGATCAAGAAGGAGAGAGAAAAACAAAGAGATATAAAGAAATAGAACTAGGAAAACGGAGAGACACAAAGAAAAAAAGATCGAAAGGCAGAGAAAGAAATACACATGGAGAAAAAGAGATAGAAAGAACCATGCACAAAAAGAGATAAAAAAACAAAGAGCATGACAAAAAAAAGAGAGAGAAAGAAATCAACAGAGAGTGAGCAAGAAAAGAATACATAGAAACAGACACAGTAAAGAAATGAAAAATTAGAAAAAAAAGAGAGAGAAAAATAAAGAGAAACCAGAAAGGCCGTCCAGCTCCATTGTTTCTTCATACTTGGCAGCACTAGGCCTAAGCGGCCTTAATTTTTTTGTACTGTAAACTCTATAGCTGTTTTAACGTTGAGGAAAAAAGCCACTGATTGAAAATATAAAGGTACCCTATATGCAATTAAAATCACCGTAAGGGAGGTGTCTTTACACTTTGCTTCTTCTGACACATGTTTGTCTACCAAACGCAGGTACCTGTTTGTAGCTGAACGCGCGTAATCTGGCGACAGCAAAGTAATATTACTATAATTAGAGTCGCCCGCCCGCATATCGAAAACGCGTGGATTGATTTGACTCAGTGAATATAGCACCTGAATCATACAAGATGACTTATTCAACGATGAACGGGTTAAATCTTACGTAATAAAAAAAGGCACTGATTGCGCATATTATGAGTACGCGAAGTAGCTCATAAAACAATAGTTTCGTTGTGCTTTTGACACATCAAGCGTGCAGTCACTTTTTTCACTGCCTACCAAATTTCTGCGACTTCCTTGAATAGATTACTCAAGCTTGAAAAACTAAAGTCATTTCCTCTACCGGCCCACAGGCTTGTCAGCAGCCAAGCAGACGCTAGCGATGCAGTTTCGTCTGCATAATAAATTGTGAGCTGCATACCCACATAAGCGGTGAGCAATTGGAAGAAATCACGAGCAACCTTCCTAGTTATTTTATGAGGTAGTAGTTCAACGTATTCCGCTGGCTAGGGTTTTAGCAGTTACCAGGAAATGAGAGCAGAGCTTAAATTGTATCGAAACAAGCTGGTTGTAAAAATTTCGAGTGTGGTGTCGTTTGCGATCTCAAGAGGATCAATGTGTTTGCTTTAGAATTTTTTGTGGAGATTAGGGATGAAAGCATAGGGGATAGGGTGCTTTCAAGAAACCATCCGGAGCTGCATGTTCTTCTTTAGAAAGATTCCAGTAAGACTGGCGGACGAAGCAAATTCCTATAGTCATGACTCAGTAAATACAAGTTCTGGTTTTGGAATACAACTGTCTTTTTTACTGCAAACTCCAAAAAGCCTCAGTAGTGCTTTTAATTTCTTTTTACCAGTTCGAGTTATTCCTCTCATGTCAGTAATTCCACCCGTATGCCTCATACCTATCATGGATTCCCTAATATAACCTGACGGAGGCAGTTTTGTTTGATTCAAAACAAGAAACCATCGCTGGTTTTACGCTTTTGAATATAACAAACCAATTATCCCATCGAGCTTGTCCACTGCACATTTGTTTTATTTAAAGAAGAGCTATATTGTACCTACTCTCTGAATACGCAGAAACTCCCATTTTATTTTCCTGATGAGCGTATGTCTGACACGCCCATCAGGAAAATCTGATCTACAATATTGAGAATGGTTACGCCTTTATCTTTCTTGAACAATATTCTCATGATTACTCGTTTAATCTTCCACACTGCCACGTAGAAAAAGACTTCATGTTATCTTTAGTAAGGATGTTCTCCGAATGCTGTGGTTGTTTTAACGAGAATCCTTCAAAACAGTATCGGGTTTTCAAAGTATCCTTGCACTGAGACATTCTAGTCGAGTAATTGCGTTTCTTTCAGAAACTTGGTTAAGTACAGTGTAAACTAGTGTTACATTACTCCGACGTATGAAAATTCTCCTCTGTCGTAATAGCTACCAGATAGAAACAATTGATAATGACCTTCGCGGACACCTTTACCACAGAAATAATGAATTCTCTTTGTGTTTTCTTTTTGTGTATACGATTGACAATATATAAAGCCTTAACGATACGCTGAAAATGTATGTGCTCGCACATGAAATGACATTTACAATGAAATAAATTATCTACGTTGTCCTACATAAAGCTGAGCTCCATTTATGAAATGTTGTTCCTAGAGTGAACCAAAACTTTGCGCTGCTCTTCGAGCTACGCAGATCGTACAACAAGCAAATTCATAAAACACTTTAGCGAGCGTTATTGATGGTGGTGGAAGCCATATTAATTCTGCGCAAACACTGGCTCGTTAAAACACGTGCGATTTGGCGGTAATATTCTCAACCAAGGGAAGTCCCTGTTGATTCTTCCCAAAATCACATTGACGGCAAACGAAAAACGGTGTTATGCTTTCGCTCCTGTTATGATAAGTCAAAATACAACGAAACATGCCTGCAGCTAAGACGGCGTCTGTACGCACGGCCGCTCTAAGCACCCGTTCTACCTCAGCTGCTTGATGTTTATACGTAATTATCTGATCAGTATGAGCAACGAACGTCAAGCCAGCCATATCTAATATCAAGCCAGCCATATCTTCACATCGACAGTTTCCGTGTTCGTATAATCTCCTAAACCATCGAGGCGTGCCTTCTGCAACGCCACTGGCAATATTCCTCATCGTCGGGGCATTGCGGCAAGCTTGGTTACCTCAATTAACATCAAGACGGTAAATCCTCCTTAAAAACGGGAGCTACCTTAACTTTTGTGCACTTTTGTACCAGCACGCCGCACTGCCGTGTAGTTATTACAGTGTGCCGTTTTCTACCTTAAACACCAGGAGGAAGAGGAACCGAGAAACGGCATAATGATAATGGGAATCACTGTGGAACATAGAAAAAAGTCGCAAGTAAAATTGATCGGGTTTTTATACATCGCTGCCTTATAAGCAATAACAAACGGTAGTAGTGCTGATTATATTAGTCGCGTCAGCAAATGACAAACATTTTACATTATGTCATACCAGTGAGATTTACGGGCTCTTTTTGAGCACCCGTGTCAGCTTTGTTGTCGTGATGTTTATACTGCTCGCCGGATACAAACTTATTCTGTATAGATAGCTTGCACGTGACGTCATCGACGCAGTTTCACAACGTACTGGTTCGCCCACATGGCAGCTTTGATGACGTAAACGCTGCATAATGAAATTAAGGTTAACATTATTCAATATGATAACGGTGCGGCCACAACCTGATTCTCCTCTGTGCGTAGGAACGACTACAAAAAAAGAACGAAGAAAACTTGCAAGTGATGTAATGATAACGTTCTCATGACGTCACAAACCTTGCGTCCTATTATGCGGTGCACCAACATGGCGGTTTCAGAGACCTCAATGGAAGCAATCTGCACCTGTGTTACTGTAATTATCTCACCCCAATTTTGCAATATATCTTTGAATAAATATTGGGTTTCTACGTCCTAAAACAACGATATGGTCGTGAGGGACGCCGTTGTGGAGGGCTCCGAAAATTTATATCACGTGGGGTTCCTATAAGCGCGCCCTTTAGACTAAGTACACGGGCCTGTAGAATTTCGCCTCCGTCGAAATGCAGCCACCGAGGCCGGGATTTGATCCCGCGATATTTCGGTCAGCAGTCGACCACCGTAACCACTAGGTCACTGCGCGTTGTATGCTTTGACGGTGCCTTAAGCCGCGTTCAGACTGCAGTCGCCTCCGTGGTAAGTGTCGTACCGAGTCACTGCTGAAATGTCCATTTGCATTATAGAGATCATTTATGTTCGCACCCTTTGGTTAGGTACGTTCTTTACGACGAGCCAATCACCACTCTGAAGGCGCGTTGCGTCCTCGCTACAAATGTTGCAGCATAGCGAAGTTCGTGCGTTTGGCCATGGCTGGGCTAGAGGGATGAACCCGACGTGCGCTCTCCATCAGCGCGCGTCGCATCTGCCCTCTAGACCGACCGTGGTGTGGCTAGGGTGGCCAGTTTGGCTCCTATGAACGCCTGTTATGCCTTATTGAAGAAACTTGGAACATTGCCATAGGAGTGAAAAAAAAATTTCTAAATTGCGTGAACACCAATAAATTGGCTACAAAGGCATCCATACATTGGTTTAGGCTATCGGTAAAACATAGTCCTTTAGAATAATAATAATAATAGCTGGGGTTTTACGTCGCATAATCACCATATGATTATAAAAGACGGCGTAGTGAAGGGCTCCGGAAATTTCGACTACGTGAGGATTCTTTAACGTGCACCTAAATCCGAGCCCACACGGGCCTATAGCATTTCCGCCTCCATAGAAAATGCGGCCGCCATGGCCGGGATTCGATCCCGACAACTGCGGGTTGGCAATCAAGCGCCATAACCCCTCGACCATCACGGCGGGTCGAAATAATCTTTGTATATTCAGTTTTCTGTTCATGAAAATAAACTTTACTTGATCGATCAATTGACTAATTAATTAATTAATTAATTAATCTACGTTATGCCGGCGTCTTCAGGATGCAAATACGTGCCGTTTCCCACCAGCAGACAGTATGCGCTACAGCGAATATATGCCTTGAAGGTTTTGCAACTCGTGCATTGTGAATAATCACCCTGCTCCAAAATGCCAACCTCCAACTCCAATTTTCAGCCACACATCATTCTGCAACTGCTTGTCGTGGTAAGTTTCCAGGTGCTGGTCGTACAGTCTGGGCCTTTGTCGCACTTCTTCTACGAGTAATTCATCACAGCACAGCGAAGACCCTACCGCACTGGTCATGGTTACTAGCCACGGGCACACAGCACAATAAACACCGGCAAACCAACTGCACAGTCACGCTATACTGCATGGCTTTCAAGACGCGCAGGAATAGGAGGAATCTGGGGAGGGTGGAAGCCCCGTGAGCGTAAAGTGAAAACCGAAACAGCTTTGCCCATTGGTCGTGCCGTAATGGTCGCGTCAGCAGTCGTCGTAAAAGTCGCGGCCCGCCACCATTTACGCCCCAGACAGACGTATACAGCCCCCCCATATATTTAACAATCCTTCGCAGCAGCGACTGTTCTGTGTGTCAAGAACAAATGACGGAGCTAAATTGCAAAAAAATTGTTTTGTGGGCATGTGCTTTGTAGGCATACACTTGCTTTCCCCCCTTTTGGACCTTTATTCAGTCCTATGGTGGAGACACAAAGAACATAGTGCCGCGCGCGCACAATAGTTAAAGACATGAGCGATTGTACTGTACGCTAACAACGTCTGGACAAGCCCATTACGATATTTGTTTACGATTACGACCCTTATCGACGATCCGTACGTAGCGCACATAGTCTGAACTCTACTTTAGACTCCCGCTATGTTCTATTTTGGGGATAACGCGACCAGTCAACTTGCGTGGTCTTGACAAGGTCGCTTGGTTTTTCAGCAGTGCCCTATTTTTGCGACCCGAGGCAGCGGTCATTTTGGTTACGCTAGGGAGAGTGCTCGCGTGTGTGTTCAAGGTAACATCGCACGTGAATCAAAACAAAGATGACGTGGCATGCCATTTTCCCCATTGATTCGGTAGGTACTTCCCCCGATACTGCGCACTGATTATCCACAGTATAACACGCAACGCCGCGTACTATACCTTATATATCCAGTTCCACTAATCTTATTGGTCGTGGCAATGCCTGTTGCTTCGCCACACCAACAGAATCTTCAAAACATTATTTTAACAGCGTAGCTGTTTAAGCTGGCGGTAACTTCTGCTCCGTCGTAAATAAAACAATAGATCATGAACCGCAATACATCACAGAGCGCGCTCTCCTCGTTGCCTTTACAATGAAGCTATTTAAGCTATAACTGACTAAGCTATCGGCAACTGCTCAGGTGGGTATGCGCCGCAGGAATTGGGGAGCCCCACTATCGTGTGCAGCAGGCGCGCGTGTGAAATGACAACGAACACGTGAAGCAGAGAAAATGGGAAATAAACATATAGAAAATTAAGAGAAAGAAAGAGAGAAAGAGAGAGAACTAAAGCTCCTTTTAAAGAGATAAAAATATAAAAACACCGAAAAACATACACAGTGATAAAAAGAAAGAAAGAAAGCGATACAAAGAAGGATGGATACAAAAATAGAAAAAAAAGGGAATAAAGACATAAAAAGACATAGAAAGAGAGAGAAAGAGATAGAAAAGAAGAGAGAAACAAGCAGATAGAGAGAGAAAGGGACGAAAGATATAAAGATATAAAGAACGAGAAAAAGGAAGAATTAGGGAGAGAAAGAAAGAAATAGAAGACAACGGATAAAGAAAGAGATACCAGGAGCAGTGAGAAAGAAAAAAAAGAAAGGAAGACAAAAATACAGATAAATAAGAAAGATTACCCAGCTGCGCTCTTCTTTCAGGCTAGGACCCACAAGGGCGAAACGGCCACAAGTTTTTTAAAGTTCACTCACAGCGGTAAGGAAGCCGGCATTTTGCTGACAAGGACTTGTCGTTTGATACGCCTTATTGAACTAACATGACCGCATACGTTCTGGCGCATTCAACTTGGTTTCGGCT
>JALIZH010007454.1:0-61681 GCA_030522465.1 Rhipicephalus appendiculatus
AGTCAGAGGTTCGATTCCCGGCGGCGGAACATTTTCATAATGATTTTTCTTTCTCATTTCGTAGCGTTAATTATATCAACGTCATACCCGTAACGTAACGGATATACTTGGGGGACCCCGGCATAAAACACTTTCGTGTTAAAATTGGCCGCGTATCTGCGTGCTTCGCTGCAAATGTCGTCGAAAGACGATAGTCTTCTGCCGGCCGTACTACATGAGTCCTGGTCTCATCCACGGCCACCCGTGATGGTGTTCTCGTACCATGTCCGCCCTGGCATGACCAAGCGTCTTCTTGCCACAAGCGCGGTGTTTTTGGTACCGTTAAAGAGCAGTTTACTAGTACGAGAAAAATCGTTTTGCTCTTTAGTGTCCCTTTAAGATGATTGCGGGGAGTAGGCCCAAAAAAGCACTGATCTTGGTGAATGCGGGGAGACCGCCAGGTGGTGCTGACGAGTGCACACGCGTTCGCATCGGCTCCATCAATTATCGTGCCTAGCAGCGGTTAAAATCATGTGACTACCAGTGAAACTACAGCATTTGTGCGGGAAGATATCAGGTACACGCTGATACCAACTTTTTGGACAAGCGAACCCGGTTTCCTGTGAGCAGAAAAGCCCTTCGCCAGAGCATGCCGACCCGCCACGCTAAGCCTCGCGGCGATGCGGAGCGCGGAGCCCTGGCAGCTAGCTCTCGGCCCAAGCGTAGCGCCGCACCGGCCCGAACCCCAACGGACAACGACCCGGAACTAGCCAAGGACATTATGGACACGGATGACCAAGACATCGAAACCCAAGTGAGCTCTGCGGCGGACGCGGAAGACTATTTCCTTTCACCTGACGAGGTGTCACATCGGGAGTCGACCAGCGACGCCGGGAGCGAGGACAAAGACTCAGCAGAGGAAAGCAACGAAGAGGCCAAGAATGGTCAGTGGCAGGTTGCAGTGTCATTGCGACAGCGAAAACGTTTCAGAAAACAAGAACGCGCAGCGCTTGATGACAGCGTTGCTCGAGACGTAAATGAGAGTAACAGCCGCGGCGCCAGAACGCTTGCAGAGGAGCGACGCGGAAGAGCGTGTTGGGACGCGTGTACGCGCGGGAGAAGAAGACACGACCGCGCGGCGTGGATCCCAAACATCAACTGTTTATTCAGGTTCTCTGGAGGTTCCGGAGAGCAGCGGAGGGTGGCGCTGCCTGGCGGCTTGGCTTGGCTTGGCTGCCGCCACGGCACTCCCCCCCCTAGTGAGTTGCCGAACGGAGTTAAAGGTCCAGGCGAGTGGGTGCTCTTGATAGCCGCCCACTGTGCGTCAGCCGGGAGGGCACCTCGTGGACTTGGGCTGGCATTGAAGCTGGGGGGTCCTGGCGATGATTCCCTTAGTGGAGGCAACACGGCGTCGTCACGGTCCATGTGTGCTGGCTTGATGCGGTCCAACGACACGACCTCCTCACGGCCGTTTCTCTTGATTGTGAATTGCTTGTTGCCACGGCGGAGGACTTGAAACGGCCCATCATAGGGTGGCTGAAGAGGTCGTCGAACCGCGTCGTGTCGTACAAACACATATGGGCACGATGTCAGCTGTGGGT
Organism: Rhipicephalus appendiculatus; assembly: GCA_030522465.1. NCBI lineage: Eukaryota > Metazoa > Arthropoda > Arachnida > Ixodida > Ixodidae > Rhipicephalus > Rhipicephalus appendiculatus. Next base: position 1,581 of record JALIZH010007454.1, read on the forward strand.
CGACGTGCACCACACGCGACCCTGGGGGCCGTGGAGGTACCGCGCGCAGTTTGCTCATGACGTTGCGTAGGCGAAGTGCATAGTCGCTGCAAGCTATGGATGCCTCCTCTGAGCCGCGCGCAAAGAGCTCTCCCGGCAGCCTGAGTGTCGTGCCGTAGACCAGCTCAGCGGCGCTGCAGCCAATGTCCTCTTTCAAGGTGGACCTTATACCCAAAAGAACGAGTGGGAGGGCCTCCACCCAGTTGTGTTCCTCGGTTGCCGTGAGCGCAGCCTTCAGCTGGCGGTGAAAGCGCTCCACCATGCCGTTGCTCATGGGGTGGTACGCTGTCGTGCGTATGCGTGAGGTGCCCATGAGCTGACTGATGGCAGTGAAAAGGGCTGATTCGAATTGTCGGCCGCGGTCTGTTGTTATCGTGGAGGGCACACCGAAACGGGCTACCCAGTGGTACAGGAAAGCACTCGCAACCGTCTCGGCAGTGATGTCCGCGATAGGGATGGCCTCCGCCCAGCGGGTGAACCTGTCGACACAGGTCAGCAGGTAGGCCTTTCCGTGGCAGGGTGGCAGTGGGCCGACGATGTCTAGGTGGACATGATCAAAGCGAGAATCCGGAGTGGGGGAGTGTTCCCAGTGCTGTCGAGGTATGGCGTTGTATCTTAGAGCGCTGGCAAGCTACACATTCGCGTGCCCAGCGTCGGACGTCCCGATTTACGCCCGGCCAGACAAATCTTGCCGTCACCAGTCTTTGGGTGGCTCTAATCCCCGGATGAGACAGTCTGTGCAAGGACTCGAACACATGGCGACGGAGGCTCGCGGGCACGAACGGGCGAGTTCTACTGACGCTTGTGTCACAGCAAACCTTGTCCTCGGATCCGGGAACCGGGATCCACTCAAGATTCAGGGCAGTGGTCGCGGTCAACAGGTGTTTCAGTTCGTCATCTTCACGTTGAGCGGCTGCCAAAGCGGGAAGATCAACCTGTAGTGTGGGCATGATGGCGTTCACAGGATTCCGTGAGAGGGCGTCCGCTACCTCGTTGTCGCCGCCTTTGACGTGGCGGATATCAGTCGTGAACTCTGATATATAGGACATTTGGCGTCGTTCACGTGCTGTGTGCGTTCCACCGTCGGAGCTTAGCGAGCGCAATGCATAAGTAAGCGGCTTGTGGTCGGTGAGGACGAAAAACTCTACACCTTCCAGGAAATGGCGAAAATGTCGTATGGCAGCGTACACGGCCAGCAGTTCTCTCCCGAAGGTGCTGTAGCGGCGCTCGGTAGGTGTTAGCTTCCTCGAAAAGAAGGAAATAGGGCGCCAGATTCCCCCCAACGAGCTGCTGTAATACAGCCCCAACGGCTGTATCGGAGGCATCTACCATTACGCTCTGCGGGACACCGGACCTGGGGTATTCAAGCAGTGCGGCGTTTGCCAAAGCGTCCTTGACCTCGCAGAAGGCTTCTTTTGCTTCTTGAGACCAGGAGAGGGTGTCCGAGCCATTTCGTGAAGTGGCCAGCAGGTCGTGAAGAGGTTGAAGGATATGGGCGCAGCGGGGAATGAAACGGCGGTAGAAGTTTACCAAACCCAGAAATTCCCGAAGCTGGCGCTTGGCGGTCGGCTGCGGAAATCCTTGCACGGCTTCAACCTTGTTGGGTTGAGGAAGAACTCCTGAGGCGGAGATGACGTGTCCAAGAAACGAGAGTTGTCGCACACCAAGCTCGCATTTGGCCATGTTCACGACCACGCCATGTTCCACTAAGCGCTGGAAGACGATGCGCAGATGATTCACGTGCTCTTCCGGAGTGCTGCTGGCGACTAGCAAGTCGTCAAGATAGGCGTGGCAGAAGCTGAGGCCGCGTATAGCACCGTCCATGAACCGCTGGAATGTCTGACCCGCGTTTCGGAGTCCGAATGGCATTCGGAGGAATTCGAAAAGTCCGAAAGGCGTTGCGATGGCGGTCTTCGGGACGTCCTCCGGGGCAACGGGAATCTGATGGTATGCCCGCACCAGGTCGATCTTCGAGAAGATAGTGGCACCGTGAAGCCTCGTCGTGACATCGTGTATGTGCGGTACCGGGTATCTGTCTGGAGTCGTTACCTGGTTCAGCGCCCTATAGTCCCCGCATGGTCGCCAGTCTCCCGGCGTTGACTTTGGCACCATATGAAGTGGAGATGCCCAGGCGCTCGACGAGGGTCTGATGATCCCTAGCTCCATCATGTGTTCAAATTCCTGTCGTGCGACCTTCAACTTCTCTGGAGGCAAACGGCGAGGCCGCGCGTGCACGGGTGGGCCGCTGGTGGCGATGTAATGGCGTACCTTGTGCTTCACCGCGGCGCTGGGTGGCGGCTGCCTCGTCAACTCGGGAAAATCCTGCAGAATGCGAGTAAAACGTTCTGCACCGGACGGCCCGAGCAGAGTGGGGCTCAGCGGAGGGTGGTGCGAGGGATTGCCTTGCACAGTTGCCTGCGACACGGGATCGTGAAGGCGGCGGTTGCGCACGTCGACGAGAAGGCCGAAATGCCGAAGAAAGTCCGCACCCAAGATGGCGAACTTCACTGCTGCCACGATGAAAATCCACCGGAACGTTCTGTTCAAGCCTAAATCGAGTGGCAGCGAGCGATGTCCGTAGGTGGCGATGGTTGTGTTGTTGACCGCCTGAAGCGGGGACGCACTGGGGACACGGCGATCGGTGGACCCAACGGGCAGCACGCTCACCTCAGCGCCGGTGTCCACGAGGAATCGAAGGCCACTGTCGCGGTCGGTGAGGAAAAACACTGATGGACGACGTTCGGGGGCCTCTGCGACACTGGTCGTCCTCAGTGCCGGCCGCTCCCGTTTCCCGCATAGTCGCACGGAGGAATGCATTTGCGAGCAGCATTGCCATGCTTCCTGTGATACCAGCAGATTCTCTGTTGCACTGCTGGGCGCTGGCGCTCCTCGGGAGTGCTGCGGGTCTGCATCGCTGCGACGGTATCGGCGAGGCGGGATATCTGCTCCCGGATGTCATGCAGCGTGGTCGTGGGCGCGCCGCCGGCGATGTCTGGCTGTAGCGCCGCGACGGACGGCGGAGCGACCGCCAGCACCGAGTCCGCGAGCTCGGCGAGTTGAGACAGGCGTTTGTCGGCAGCCGAGGCGAGGACCATGCGCACGTTGACCGGAAGTCGCTGTAGGAACAGCTCGCGAAGCAGTCTGCTGTCGGCATCGGTGGTGGCTGCGCCGGCCGTGTGCAACAGCTGCCTCATGTGGCGCAACAATTGGCTGGGCGTCCGGTCCCCGAGCTCGGTGTCGTGCAGTAGCTGCTGCAGTCGCTGAGGCTCCGACGGCGTGAGACGGCTGATGAGCAGCTGTCTGAGCGCTGTGTACGCGTTCTCTGCAGGTGGAGCGACCAGCAGATCGCGTATCTCGCTCGCTATTGCCGGTGGGAGGCTGGCGACCACGTGGTGGTACTTTGTTAGCTCAGCGGCAATACGACGAGCGGTGAATTGGGACTCCACCTGCAGGAACCACAGTTGCGGGTCCGCTGTCCAAAACGGCGGGAGCCTGATGTCGACGGCGGAGATGGCCGGTGCGTCAGGGGGAGTCTCCATGGCGTCGATCGCTTGAAAAAAAAGGCGGTAAGCCTCGTCCGGGTCACCACTGTTGGGACGCGTGTACGCGCGGGAGAAGAAGACACGACCGCGCGGCGTGGATCCCAAACATCAACTGTTTATTCAGGTTCTCTGGAGGTTCCGGAGAGCAGCGGAGGGTGGCGCTGCCTGGCGGCTTGGCTTGGCTTGGCTGCCGCCACAAGCGTCTGGAAGGGACCGACGGCGAACGCGCGCAGCGCCGCTGCCCAAAAACGATATGAAGATTATCATGCGACCCAGACCAGGGTTAGCTGTGAAAGAACTGAAAACCTACGAAGTTCCGCGAGCGATAGAACGCGCAAGCGGTGACCCGGAGGCCTGTAACAGCCAGAAATTTCTGCTTCGCCTTCGCAATGGCTCGAACATAATCATAGCAAGCACTGCCCACGAAGAAGTGGCGGAAAAGATTTTGAAGATCAAGACGCTGGAGCTCCATGGCACCAAGCATCCATTTAACACCTACATATCCACTCCTGCAGGATATTTGAAAGGAGTGGTACATGGATTAGAACGCGAAACCCCAGAAGCTTGAACTCCTCAGCCATCTCCGAGTGCGCACTCAAGGAGTGACTATCGTTCAAGCCCGAATGCTCGGAAAATCGGAAACAGCAGTGATCACGTTCGATGGACCAATACTGCCGCGCTTCGTGTATTATTACGGTGGCGAAATGCCGTGTGTGCCCTATCAACCCACACGGCAGTACTGTAAACTCTGCAAGAGCCAGGGACATAGGACGGACGTTTGCCCCACACCAATGACAAAGGCGTGCAGCAACTGCCGGCTACGAGACCCACCTGAGGACCACACTTGCGAACCGGAATGTGCCCTGTGCGGCGGAGACCACCCCACGGCGGCATCGGAGTGCACCAAAAAACTCAAACGCGTCCCTCAAAGGGGCCGGCCGCCGCTGTCGCACAAGCACAGCACACCACAAACCTATGGCATACTCAAGCGACGCTGGTTCAGCACGGACCGCGAGGACTCTGCACCACCAGGCGAGGCCCGTTCCAGTTCCCGATCCAGGTCCCGGTCTACATCCCGATCCCGGTCCGGCTCCCGAGACGGCTCCAACTCCAGGAATGGTGACCACAAGCGGGCCCAAACAAAGCAACAACAGCACAAGGGCAAGAAGGTGCAGAACAGGAATGTCAAGAACAAGGTGAGCTGGGCAGCAAAATCCTCCCTACACTCACATCAAACACCACAACTCACGCGCTTAGAACGCGAATTGGAGATAATGCGGGTGAGAATAGGTGACCTAGAACGCGAAAATAGGCAACTAAAGAAACAACAAACGCAGCAACCGCAACAAGACTCTAAACCAGCCCAGAGTGGCCAGAAATTGCCGACGCAACCAAATTCAGCAGGCGACTCAATAATTACCCTGTCGATGTTGAAAGAAACATTAAAGGAAGTTATACCGACAGTTATTGAGCAGGTCATGGTGAAGGTAGATAGAAAGCTAGAGATTCTGGACAAGAAAATCCAGGCACAACAAATCGAATTCACGAAAGCCTTGCGAAAGCACGCCACAGGCACCAACATCAGAGAAAAAGCTGAGAAAATTTACAACAGGCCCGGATTGTCGGCCATGAACCAGGAGACGTACAATGGCTAAATATCAAACACAACAATCAGAAGAGTGCGAAATATGGCAGTGGAACTGCCGTGGTTTCCGGCGTAAAAGAGGACAACTGTTGCAGATGGTGGCGTCGCAACAACGGCCACCAGCTGTCATAGCAGTCCAGGAAGCCGGAACACATCCAAAATTGCGGGGCTACGAGACTTTAGTACTGAGGATGCAGAATGGAAAGTTGCAACATTGGTCGATAAAGAAATTACAGCAATATGCCATAACCCCATAGAAGGGACGGATATCCCGCATCTCATAACAGAAATCACCTACAAAGGGAGCCGTGGAAAGAGCGCCTTCGTACTTATTATCTATAGCCCCCCGAGACAAAAGAGAGCAACGTTCGACAAGCTCTTTCAAGGACAGCAAAACTGGCAAACGGAAACCCACTAGTAATAGTTGGGGACTTTAATGCCAGGCATGCAAGCTGGGGATATAAGATCCAAGACACCAAAGGCAAGAATATCGCAGGACAAATAGAGGCACTGGGAATGAGACTCTTAACGGACCCTGCAAACCCAACGAGAACAGGGAACAGCATATCCACGGATACAAGTCCGGACTTGACGATAGTACAAAACTGCCAAAGCGCGGAGTGGTACAACACCACTGAAAACCTCGGCAGCGATCATTACATACTAAGCACCACAATCCGCACGGGCCGAATCCGCAAACACATCGGCACAGCTAACATAACAGACTGGCATGCATTTAGAAACTCGCTAAAAGTGCACACGACTGTCATAGACGATTTGGACGAATGGTGCAAACTAATCCGAAATAAAAAGAAAAGGCACACCAAAACGGTCGCTAGAACAGAAGAAACTCCGGAAGTAGACCCTCACCTCCTCCACCTGTGGGAAGCAAGAAGGAACCTCACTAAACGGTGGAAAAGGCAAAAACGAAATCAGAAACTCAAAGCGAAAATAAAAGAAATAACTCAGCAAGCCGAAGAGTATGCCAATCAACTCGCGTCAGCCAACTGGGAACAATTCTGTGATTCGTTAAATGGAACCCTAGGAACAGCAAAGACATGGAATATCCTCAGAGCCATGATAGACCCACTGAAAACAAAACGCGAACGACAAAAATCTTTAGAAAGATTATTGCACTCATATCCAGGCACGCGAGACGACCTCCTTCAAGACATCTATACCAAGTGTTTTGGAGCCCAAGCCGTCACAGCCCCTTACCAGGCTAAATACACTGGGCTCCCAAACCCAGAACTGGATGCGCCTTTCACGCAAGCAGAGGTCAGAGCGGCAATAACCAGCATGAAACGGAACACAGCACCTGGGGCGGACCAGATCACCAATGCCATGATTCGCAACATGAATGACGAAGCCATCACAGCGCTTCTAAACTTCATAAACAAACACTGGGTCAATGGCACAATACCTCAGCAATGGAAGCATGCTGTAATAATCATGATACCAAAACCAGGGAAGAAATTGGCGATAGAAAACCTCAGGTCGATCTCTCTTACATCGTGCTTAGGCAAGGTGTTTGAGAGATTAATAAATGCCAGGCTTCAACGGCATCTTGAACAAAACAACTTGGTGCCAAACACCATGTTTGGCTTCCGCTCAAACCTCTCGACACAGGACATCCTTCTACTTTTAAAGGAGGAAGTACTCACAAATGTTCCGAAAGCAGGAGAAAACATTGTCATGGCCATCGACATAAAAGGGGCCTTTGACAACGTAAGCCATAAGGGCATACTCGATGGGCTAGCAGAGACGAACTGCGGTCAAAGGACGTACCAATATGTCCAAAAATTTCTTAGTAAAAGAACAGCAGTCATCAAAGTAGGAGAAGACGAATCCAAAGTCTTCCACCCACCGAACAAAGGCACACCACAAGGCGCTGTGATCTCGCCTACACTTTTCAACATAGCCATGATTGGTCTAGGCAAAAAACTCGACGATATTCCAGACATCCGACACTCCTTCTATGCGGATGATATCACTATATGGACAACCAAGGGTAGCCTGGCAGAAAAAGAGGAGCGACTCCAACTAGCAGTCAAAATAATAGAAGAGTACACTAGAGAAAGAGGACTTCAGTGCTCAGCAGACAAATCGGAACTCATTCGATTCTCCAAAAGTAAAAAACAAAGGACAGACCCGAGCCTTCGTCTTGAGGTCAAGTTAGATGGCAATATTATTCCAGAGAAAACGACCGTTCGAATCCTAGGGATGTGGCTACAGTCCAATCAGCGATGCCTCCACGCACTAAATATGATCAAAAGAACAGCTCAACAAATTGTTCGTATGATAGTCCGAATAACGAACAATCGTGCTGGAATGAAAGAGCAAGACGCGCTTCGTTTGGTAAAGAGCCTAGTCATCAGCAGACTAACATACTCGCTACCCTACCACAACATGAATAGGGAGGAAAAAGAAAAGGCGGACCAAATAATAAGGATGGCGTACAAAGCGGCTCTGCGGCTACCACAAACTACTTCCACTGAGAAGCTATTAGTGCTTGGACTCCACAACATATTTGATGAGCTGGCTGAAGCGCAAGTGACCACCCAGATTAACCGCCTGCTGCAAACGCCACCAGGTAGAGAACTTCTCCAGAGAATCGGCCTCGGTGAACAAGTACAGGCACATGAAAGAACCAAGGAATTGTCCTGCTTATTCAGAGACTGGTACAAGATATCCCCCCTACCGAAGAACATGGATCCAACTCTACATGCTGGTAGACGTAAAGCAAGAGCTGCTTACATAGATAAAAAAGACAAAATATTTGAATACGGCGAGATTCACAGACGCTGCACCATATCAATCAAACGCAAAGAACATGGTGGCCGTGGTCACAGACCGAAAAGGTAATATTACAAACTGTGCCTCCATAGCCCAAGCCTCCATTACAGAAGCGGAGGAGATAGCGCTCGCACTGGCAATCAAGGAGGGCAGGGAGCGCAAAGCCCCATTGACAATAATCACGGATTCGAAGGCTGCATGTAGGAACTACCAAAGGGGTAGAATAGGAATGAAGGCATACCAAATTCTAACCAAAGCTCCTAAGGACCTCCCATTTGAGTACACCCAAACCATAATCTGGGCTCCAGGGCATGAGGGCGTCACCGGGAACCTGTTTGCGGATGAGGCGGCTCGAGGCTTCACAAATCACCGAGCCTCCTTGCACACTGCAATAGAGGACCCAACGCCCCTAGACCCTACCTTTAATACCATCCTTCAATACTATAGGGATACTAGAAAAATGTATCCAGCACCACATAAGAACCTCACATCAATGGAATCTGCGGCGTTACGCAGACTCCAGACAAACACATACACCAACTTACACAAGCTACATGTATTCTACCCCACAGCATACAGAGATATATGTCCGTGGTGTGGGACCACACCAACTCTGTTTCACATCACGTGGGAGTGTACACAACACAATGAAGAACACCACAACATGAACAACACGGAGGAACAATGGGAGGCACTGCTGTCCAGCTCGGCCTTTGAGGATCAGCTTTGGCTGGTCCAACGGGCGGAGATGATGGCAAGGGCCAGCGGAGCCCTGGAATAGGGGCCCGACCATTTGCAATGCCCCGCCTTATGTGACAATAAAGTTTTGTTCTCTCTCTCTCTTGGTGAATGCGTCGCAAGTGGCCTCATGTGTTTGAGTCAGAGGCGTCAAATGCCGAGAAGTCGTGTAGAGCACACGCGAAAAGAGCTCTCCTTGTTTGCAGCGACGGGGACAGACTGCGCCAGCTATCGTGCGTCAGGTGAAACACGCGGCACTTCGCGCGACCTCGGAGACAGACGACGGCTCTTCGCTTTTGCGAGGTAGCCCGCATTTTCAGCGCAGCCTAATAAACACTAGGGTTTTTAGAATTACGTGTCTATGTACAGTCGCGGCCACTGTTAGATGCAACACTCGAATGAGCACCTTTCTTATTGCTGGCCCCCCTAACTGCAAGTGGATGGGGAAACATTGAACGTGCGCTTTACTAGTTTGTCCGAAAGAGTCTGAGCTGTCAACCACCAGTAGCCTTATGCAAATCTAAGCCCTTGTTTTTATGCAAGAAAATGAAATCTAGACATGCTCTGCGTGCAAGTATTGCATCTAACAGTGGCCGCGACTGTACTTTCTAATAAAGGAACACACCGCCTAATACATGCGTATTGACGTTGCGCCTCAGATATGCGTAATATTTGCTTTTTGATCGACAATGTTCACAAGTATGAACGCAGCTCCCTGTTCACGATGACTGGTCGTTCAGCAAGTGCTTAAACTTTAGCCGGGTGGCGGAATCGGGTGACAGACAGACAGACAGACAGACAGACAGACAGACAGACAGACAGACAGACAGACAGACAGACAGACCACAATTTCTGCGTTGAAGTATCCCAAGAAAGACTATCGTCTTTAAGCCGAAGAGAGCGGTTCACGCTACAATTTTCATGCGTCGTGGTTTCTTCAAAAACACAGCGATAACTTCGTCGACACTGACTTGTCCGGTGAATGGACATTAGGGCCAGACCATTAAGCCGCTCTTCAGCCGTCCGGTTCCTCAAATACGTTTTCACTCTTTTCAGTGTCGAGAAGCTGCGTAGCTTCACTTCACTTTATTACCTTAAGGACCCCTTGGTAGGGGTATTACATAAGGGGTGGGAATACATTAGTTCATAATTTGTATAATACATAACTGAACAGAAAAAAAATAGAAGACGAGGAAAATACATGCGCTAAACATTTGCATAATCCATAACTGAACATCGAAAAGAAGAAAGAAATACAGAAAAGTACATGGGATAAAGTTTTACGTACGTCAGCGCAAATACATATATACCTAAACAATACAAAATAAAATTGCTCTTTCATTGCGAAAAGTGCGCAGTGACACTCTCCGTAAACGTACACGGGCAAGTGATGGCGGTGATTTGGTGGGGCAGGTTGTTCCAATCCGCAGCGGCATGGCAAAAGAATGAGGCGGAAAAGGTAACAGTGCGCATGCGAGGGCGGCCAACTTGAAAAGTGTGTCGTGTACGATGAGATGTACGGGCTGCTGGGATGATATAGGGTGGTTGATTAAGCGAGGTGTGATAAAACTTGTGGAAAAGCGAAAGGGTTGCAGTGCGCCGGCGCGTACAAAGAGGAAGCAAGTTTAATTCTTTTTTTTTAACTGAGATATGCTTGCGTCATATGAATAATTAGAATGGGAGCTCACTGGGAGCGTTGCCAATATCTTGAGTGTGTGAATGTTCGGGAAGAGGGCTTTGTGGCATTCAGCTAAAGCGTCCGTCGCAAAGCGGGGAAATTCGTCCTCTTGCATGGCTTGTCATTTAGTTTTCCAGATTTCCCATTCACCTTTCAGTGTAAGGATATGAGTGGGTGTCATATCTCTCAGGTAAAAATCGAAGGCCGGCTGCACAGATTCAAATTTGCCTTTGGAGGCGTGCTTTGGTAACACAAATTGCAAACTTTGCAGTGTTTTGCAATGGTTTACAAAGCGCCGTTTGAGGGAAGCTTTCAGGTCATCTATGTACGGAATGTACAAGGCTCGCCTGTAGTACTCTTCCGCAGAACTACAATCGTAGTTTGCCCGGTATCTCTGTGTTCCTACCAGCCGTGGAATCTCGCACTTCACTCCAAACTCCGCCGCTCTTTCTTGACATAGAGAAAATATTTTGTGGAATTCTGCCTCCGCGTTAGTTCCCACCTCTTCTGGTTTAGTCAGCACCAAGTCAACCTGCTCCAAGGCGACGCTCATGTCAATACATGGGCTCTGCAGATACACAGACAAGTGGTGTGTGAGGCCTAGGAATGTCTCACTAACAGCGAGGCATATAAGGAAGTTGGGCGAACAGATTCGCTGATGGAGGCAATGAGCGGTGGACGCTGTTGCTTTGTCACGAAAGGTGTCCATGAACTCTTCAAGTGAGCGAACTATCTCGGAAAGCGCTTCTCCAAACAATGCAACTGAATCATGACGTTCCACCCACCTTGTTTCACAATATCGGCGCAGCCGGCCGAATGACTTTGTAGACGCTTCTAGATGTTTTTTTCAGGACTGCTGTCCTTTTGGGTGAGAGCCGAAAGGAAGTGCACACTTCACTAATTGTGCCAAAGGCCCGTCGAATGTCTTGGACAGCTGAGGCATCACTCAAACAATGGTTCAGTGAGTGCGACGAGCAATGCGTGTGTAGCCATGGACAGGAGACGAGAGACGTCGTGAAGGCGGCCTACGTGGACCGTGCCGTTGTCTCACCACTTCATCTGGAACACCAAGCGGAGCGGCGGCGGCAGCAGGATGCCAAGCCGCCAGGCGCGTGAACTCCTGCAGCCGCCGCCGCTCCGCTTGGTGCTCCAGATAAAGTGTTGAGGCAACGGCACGGCCACGTAGGCCGCTTTCACGACGTCTCTCGTCTCCTGTCCATCGCTACAGTGGTGACCCGCAGAACACGCCCTTCGACGAGCGGCCGCTGCCATGCTACCGCGACTCTGCCCTCAAGTGCCACCGTTCCACCCGGCCTACACCCGAGCATGGTTCATGCAGCTCGACGCCGTTTACGTCAGCTCGCGAGAAAAAAAATATAATAACAGCCGGTAATAGCTAACCAGCTGTAGTGATTTCTGGTGCGATTATACTGTATTATGAAAGACACGTTTAAACTACGCGAAGACAACACGTTAAAACATAGAGAGACACACATGAAGCGCAGGAAACACACACCGTGCACTTCATGTGTGTGTTTATTTCTGTGTTTTAATGAGTTGCCTTCGCCCAGATTGAACGTGTCTGCTATATCTATGAACCGACTAGCCGAACAACATGCAATGCCTACAACAAGGACTCACTATATGCATTTTATTGTGCGAAAGGAGCATTGTACCTAAGGCGCATCAATGTGTTGATTACCTAAACACAGCATTTCTATATTTTAATGATGCTTTTTGAATGTTTTTCAGGGTCTTGGAGAAATGCATTTCTTTGTAGTCACTTCAACTAGAGCCACCGAGGGAGAACCGTGATGCTGTTGAGAAGGTTTTCTACTAGGGTTTCCTGCAGAAGCTGCTTGTATAGGCAAACGAGTAAGCAAAACACCAAGAAATGTAGAAAACTGAATAAAGGTATTCACTGAGTCAGGCTGTTTATTGCTTGGTGCAAACAGGCTATTATTTTGCCTGTTTCGCCTGATAATTCATTTGGAACACAAGTCAACAATTTGTTTTCTGTGCTTAACTTGTGTGCCTTCTGTAAAAGGAAGACATGCTTTCAGTCGTAACAGAAACAACATTGACAGAAAAATATTTCACTAATATGCCCGCCATTTCGTACCTACTACATACCTTATACACAGCATACTTTTTATCCACCTAGGCTAGCGTCCATCTGCCCACCTAAACTACTGTCCACTATCCACTAAAGCTGTGCGCCGCCACCGCCGCCTGTTTTTGCTCACGCCGCTCGCGCCGCCACCGGACTCCCGAGAGTGACCACGCCGCCGCCGCCGCCGAGCGAAAATTGCGGCGCGCTGCCGTTAGTCCTATATTTTAGCCCCAACGGGGAATCCGTACATAAAATACATCACGTCACCGGGGGAGCTCTTCTCGATGTGTCCATGTGAGTGACTCCGTTTCAGCCGCCGCTGATTAGTGGAAGCTCTGCCAGCAGCGCGCCCTCTCTTTCCGGTTGCTCCTCTTCAACGTCATTTTGACGTCACGAAGTTTTCACAACTCTCGACTCAAGTTAGAGGAACGGAATGCGCATGAATCACACAGAGGAAAAAAATATAGGAGAGAGCGTGCTTAGCATCTGTAAGCTAACCTCCTCTGAAGCCGCTATGTCCTCGGGCTCGTGTCAAAATTCCCACCATGCCTCTTGTTTCTTTTCCTTTTTCTTGGGGTGAGCTCATGAAAAAAAAAAGAAAATTCACGAGCACGCGCGCCTACCGTTCCACAAACCAACCTCCTCGTGCTCCATTCTGTGATCACAGTTCCCAGCATACTTCTGTTCCATTTTTTTTATCTTGTCCATGTTTACGTCGCGTTGCTTTGAGGGCTAAAATTCTACTTATTGACAACAATGCACAAAACTGGATTTGAAATCATTTTGATTTTCAGTACGCATGTCTCAAAGTTTCAATCACACATAGGTACTAAGTGAAAACACCATTTTAGGTCAACACTTCCATTACGGCTTTTAGATAGGGAAGTGATAAGGAAAGGGGCAGGAGTTCGACGTCTTGCCGAGGGCCGCATAATAGAGCTCCGAGGGCCACATGCGGCCCGAGGGCTGCAGGTTGCCGACCCCTGGCGTAAGCCATCGAATTCGGTTCAATACGGCCACCCGTCTAACGCACCTGTGAAGGTCGGTACGCATTCCCGGCATTGTTCTCAAACATCTGGGACACATTCATATGCAAGTTCAGGACTTGACAAGTTCCTCTCTGCAAATTTCGTCCACTTCGTCCACATCACGGTTCACCGCTTTTTCGAGTAACTAAAGGCGCTGTGCCGAAATGAACTGCGGACATCTCCTTTCGATGAACACATTGAGAATGGACACATCACATACATAAATAAAATAGATAAGTAACATATAAAGACCGGATTTTAGGCAAATGCCTATTTTGTTCCTTGCGTTCCTGTCGTGCCACTTTGATATATGAGCATGAATTAGGGGTCAAGCAGGGCTTTTATAGTGTTTTTATAGTGCCTATAAATGCCTATTTTTGGGGTTTGCGCCTAAATGTCTATAAGTGCCTATAAATGCCCTATTTTCAATATTTGTGCCTATATGAACATTTATTTAGCCTAAAATTTTGCTTTCGAATACAGTTTGAGACCCTAATTCATGTTACCGGGCGAAATTGACGTTTCGGAACTCTATGGGGTGAAACAGCCTAGTTCCCCTAGTTCAACAAACTTCTGGGAAAGCAACCGCTAGCAGCAGTGAAATGTGTCGCGCCGGCCACCTTACCCCACCGCACTGACATGGCGCGAACGGTTCGAGCATGGGGCGAGGAAAAGACGCCATTTCTGCAAGCCTAAATGGGAGCACGTCCCAGCGTATACAGTGGAAGGGGGAGAGGAAAATAAAGGTGGGAGGCGGATAGGGGAAGAAGAGGAGAGTGGCGTCCATGGCAGAGGACGTGGGGGGCGGCTTTTACAGTCCGGTTTTCCAGTCCAGTCTTCCCAAGGAATTGAAGCACCTCCTTGAAGACCTGGGTGTGGTGGGGGGGCAGGGAACAGGAGGTGCCTGTGTGCAGCAGCAGGACGATGGAGAACGAATGCGAAATCATGGAGTGCCCTCAGGGGAAAGTAGAGTGTAGGTTAAAAAAATCAGATGGGCACATGGCTCTTTTGTTTCGTTTGTAATTTACTTATTAAAGGACGCTTCACTAGGTCCATGAGAAATTTTAGTTAGAGACTGGAAGTGTTTGCGAGCCCAATTAAGAGCTTTTGTACCATAAGAACTTTTCAATTGGTTCATTACCAATTAAAAAGTTCGAAAGCATGATTGAAACTTTTGCCACTCGCAAGCCAAATTCCTTCCCTGCCCTCTTCGGCAACTCGCAGCCGGAAGATCACACGACGTAGACGCATCAGCACGTCATGCGCACGCAAGGCTACACTGTGTGCACATGACATGCCCAAGCCAGGTCGTGCACACAAGCGGTGTTGTATCGTTTCGGCGTTCTCTCTAGTGTACTGCCTGTTTCTGTGGGATGGATCCCTCAAAGCGTTTGGAGGTGCTGGCATGGATCATGTAGCCTCACCACGACACATTGCGTCGCACCGCTTGAACTGCTGTAAGGGACGATGCACCAAAACATACTAAGCATTGTCAGAACTGGCGCCGGCACGACGCGGGAAGGGCGAGATCACGAACGTAAACGAAATGGAGGCAGCTAAGTCTTGCATCGCGCTCGATCTGAAGAAAAAAATAAATAAATAAAAACGCGCACACATTCCGTTTGTATGTTTTAATATTTCTATCAACTTTCATTCTTCAATTCAAGCAACAGATTGCACAAATTACACATGTCGCCTCGAATAATTCTCGCAGTGTCACGTACTACTGTGACGTACACAGGACCATTCCATGTTGTACGTCACCTCCTCCATATTGGTGCGCGCGCCCGTGAGATCAAGGGCAAGCGGCGTTCAGGCTGACATTTCACCTCTTTCGGGGGTGCGTAGCGTTGCAAATCTTGTCAGACGTGATCGTTAGCGCCCAGTGCATGCATTACACTTCTAGCTCGAAACGCTCAAACCTGGTAAGGGGCCCTTTACGGTGTTCACAGACAGAGGATAAATCGACCCTGCGCGGTTAGACCCGGCCAATACAAGGCTAACAGACCCTTAAAATCTGGCCTTCTAGCGGTCTGGCTATGGGATCCTGTGCTGCCTTTCTCAGCCATGCCGAAAAGAAACAGACCCAGGAGCATGTTTATTCGACGGTGGACGCTCAACTCACCATGCTGGACAATAAAAGGAGAGTCCGTGTTCTGCGAACCGTGCGGGAAGAAGGACAATTGCATGGCTATGTTAAACCATTAACGCCTTTGTGCCATCATAAACTATACCATTTGTTTGCTTTCCTGTCGTAAACACAGGTCACGCACGTCTTTTTTTGAAAATTTGAGTTTTTGTAAAAAATTATTGTGCCTATATTTACGATTTTGGGGGCCTAAAACTCTGTTTTGCCTGCCTATTTTTGGCGCCTAAAACTCGTTTTTTAGTGCCTAAAAATCCGGCCTCTGGTAATACATATCGATGGGTTAATGCGCTTTTTTCCTTACATTTTCACTCGAGTAAGTCGATAAATGAATAGAGAAGTAAAGGTAATGAAAAACTTAGCATAACCGATAGCTGAGCTAGTTGGTGAGTATTCATGTTAAAACGACACGACGTGAAAACACAGACACAAGAGTGACGTCAAGAGAACGACCAGTTATCGCTCACGTAGACCATGACGCGCCACTGACTGATAGGTATCGCTTCTTGCCTGGGAATGCGCAGATAAGTATTTTAGGTGCGGAACACTTTTGAGGCCCGGGTTGTCGTATACTGTAATTGCATGCTGTCGTAGCCTTGCGAAACGCTGACAGAACCACGTATAGCATAGCCATCTGTAGCATATTAAGCGCTCGCTCGCGCCAAGAAGTCTTCTCAGTCTTATTCTTCGAGCGCCTTGATGATATTAAGCGCGGAGCACTTTAGTGGCCCGGGCTCTCGTATGCCGTCGTCGCTTGGCGTAACACAGGCTAACACGTAAAAAAATAGAAAAAAAGAGGAAGCAAGCAAGGAATAGAAACAAAGAAGTAGGAAGAAAAATAGAAAGAGCAAGAAATGTAAATAAAAAGAGAGGAAGACATCAATAGAAATAAAGAGAGAAAAAAAGGAAAACAGAGAAAAAGAAAGAAAGCGGAGGAAAGCAAGAAAATTGCAGAGAAACAAAGACGGCTGCCCAGCTCCGCACTTCCTTCAGGTTTGGCACCTGTAGTATGAAGCTGCCTGAATTTTTTTGTCTACCTTCTTTTCCGCCGCTCTACGATTTTATTGCGATAGCAATTATATGGGACAGTCTCGACGGGTTTTTGCCGTCGCCGTTGCCGTCGCCGCCGCCGTCATGTCGCGTATGAAGTCCAAATTGATAAGAGCCCCCTGCGCATCGTACGTTCTACCAGCGGGTAATAGCGCGCGAGCGGGAGCGATGAACGCGGCTGAAGCGGAGATCAAACGAGCCGGCCCATCTCCGTCGCTCCGAGGCGCATGCGATAAGATCCCCCCCCAACTGTTCGACCGACCGGCCCCGCCCGTCGTTCGCGAGCGTCAACAGACGCGAGGTGAGGGGGGGGTCCCTGGAGCGACCTTCGATTTTACGAGCGCGGTCGTCGCTGGCGCGCGCGTTTTCTCCCTATCTGGGCAGCCGACAGCGGGCGGCCGGTATACCCTTCTACGTGCTGCGCTCTCAACGCGAAGAGAATGTGGTGTATGAAGCTGCCTGAATTTTTTTGTCCACATTCTTTTCCGCCGCTCTACGATTTTTTCAGTTAGCGGCGTTTGCGGTGTCTTGACTACTGTCTTTTGTCCGTGTTTACACACCCTGTACTTATAAGGGCCCCGAAGCAGCCTCTCTTGGCGTTTCTCGCATTTTTTTGGCACTCTTCGTGACACCAGAACGGGGTGATTCACGTGACCTGATTAGAGCGCATACTTTCGAATGGTCCATATACGAGAAATGCCAGTTGCGAATTGTCTCCTACCTTGCTTTGCCATACATTCGGCTAGCCGTTCTTCCTCACCTCATATGATTATCGTGCGCGATGAAATGATTTCGCTCCATTTTGTGAGTTAACGATTGCGCAAGCGCAAATAACAGAGTGTAGCCAAAAAGCTCGAAATCCTCATAGGCTCAACGTTTAGCGCTAACATTATACACGTGCGTTATGAAGAAATAAGTATCGAAAAGATATCGCCTGTAAGAATTGTAGTGAAGGCGAGAACGAAACCAATGGAAGAGGAGCCGGATTACTTGATTCATCCAACGCTCAAACTTTTTACAGCGAAGACGATGCAGCTCTCCAGAATAAAGGACAGCCCGCTTCCACGGTTTTTGTACATTTTTTTATAAAGAGATATCCTTTTTCCGTGATCATGTGATGCGAGATGGACATGCACAGCTTGCTTCGTGTGCCCACGTAGTTGACGTCCCAGCTTTCGTCTTGTTCTGGTAAATCAGGGGTCTGCAATTGTAATTCGCTAACGGGCCACATTCACGAAAATTTACTCCCGCAAGGGCCAGGACAGTGACGAAGGCAGGAGCGGGAGGGCGGTTTTCCTCAAAAGGACTCTTTATTCAATCATAGAACGCAGGCACAAAAAAGAGTTGTACACATCATAATCGGCCACCACTCTCGGATCATCACCTTAGTACACAAAAGGCAATTCACAGTATTTACAGAAAAAAAACAAGAAATATAACCATGCATCCACTCAAAGAAGTCCACAAGCGCCGAAACTAAAGGAATGTAGCGGCTAAATGTGTACCGAAACGGTCACGTGAAGCAATGTCTCAGTATGCTGAGTGCAGGAAAAGATTATGACTAGAAAATCTCATCC
Organism: Rhipicephalus appendiculatus; assembly: GCA_030522465.1. Taxonomy (NCBI): domain Eukaryota; kingdom Metazoa; phylum Arthropoda; class Arachnida; order Ixodida; family Ixodidae; genus Rhipicephalus; species Rhipicephalus appendiculatus. Next base: position 19,933 of record JALIZH010007454.1, read on the forward strand.
GCATTTGCCACCTCGATAACTAGGAGAGGTGTCTAGTCAAATTTTGAAATATCTTACACCACCGTGAGGCAGGGTCGCTATCCTTTCACACGTAAAGACAGAAAGAGAAAGACGAAACACAGGCATAGCGAGCACTAAAGCAGATTACTTCGTCAAGGAACGAAAGTAAGGAACATGATTCTACCTTTGCAGCAGCCATATCAACATTAACACGAGATGCGAAAAACAGCACACATGCACACATAGAAAAACGCTGCCGAGAGGGGATGATCTTAAGAATTGAGCGAAATCAACTTAAAACCAGTCCATGTAAAAAATGAAAAAAAAAACAATGAGAACTCTAGGTAACCGTGACAGTTCTCATCCATGGAAACATACAGGCACATAGCAAACTGAAGAAGTGGACTGCTGCTTCTGAAACTTCCCTCCGTGCTCACCAATCTGCAGCGCAATATGAACAACACGTCATACAAATGCTGCTTATCGTAACCGACACTCCACGCCCAACTTCAAGTTCACATAGATCTTGACATCATGTTACTAATGTCACTGTAATAACAAAGCAGTTGGGATTACAGCAGGTAAGACAAGCTGTCCAATTGTGAAAAAAAATGCGACAAAGAAAGAAAATTTTACAGGATATAACACTTCAAAAACGATCAATCTGGCCGTGAGCTCCTTTTCAACAGCTAGACAAGATAGTGAGTAGGCCACATTTCAGGATATATTTAAGAAAATGTAAGCTATGTACATCTGCTTTGCAACTTTTGTGCATAACAGCAGGCAGACTTTTTAACTTCGGAGGCAGGTGGTGACGTAAATTGATACATCACCCTCGCTTTCTGAATACAATGTTTGACAGTTTCCTCGGATCTTTGCTTCGAAATACTCTTCCACGCAGGAAAGATGTAGATTGTCAAGAATGCAGGGTGGGCGTTCTAATAGCCAATGCATGTATCAGTGCCAAAACTAGAAAATCAATGGATACATTGGTGCACAAGGAAGCGAGATTGTTCGTGACTAATTCATTTCACCAGAGTCTATAGTCTAGCTACAACGCTTGGAAGGAGGTGCCCGTATTTCGGCGATATAAATAACGCGGTGAAGTCAATGGGTGCGAAGAGCCGCGTTGCTTGTTACGTATATCCACGTGTCGTGATTTCAGCGCTTACCTTCCGTACAAAAAGTTGAACAAGAGCTACTTTGCGCTGAACCTTTTATCCGTATAATGACGTCTGCGGAATCCTCGCGATGCGTCTGGAAGCCTGAACGCCTCTCATATGTCATACATGGCTCAAACATGCGTTATAATGCCAAAATTTTTCATGTTATGGTAGGTCTAACAGACTCTATGTACTGGTGTTTGTCGTGGTGGCTGAAACTTCCAGTGTGCGTCGTGTTACCACGCAGGAAACAAAACCAATATAATTAATTGGTAAAATCTTAATGTAGCGCACGGAAATCTCGATCCGAGGTGTTCTGGATGGCCGCAGGGCGTAGCGTCAGCTGGAAGCGCTGATGCTCTTCAGCAGTGCGTAGTATACGTGGCTGTAACGTGTTGTCACGTCGTAACAGCTGAAGCGGTGTGTGAGTAAAAGCTTGTACTTCAGAGGGACACTGTGTGCAAAAGGTGCTTGAACTTCCTATGACCACTCCATTCAGCTCCGCGTTTATCTGAAATTTTTTGTTTATTTTTACGCGCTCAGTCGCAGCTAGGAAATATTTGAAGCACCAAGAACACTTCATGCACATTTGACAAACTCCAGCTCCTTTTTAGATTCTGTTTGCGGACAAACTCCTTCAATAAATGCTGACTGGAAACGTATGACGCACTTCCAGATTTTCCCCTGAATTACTAAGGTAAGCATTTCCAGTTTGAGAAATCGCAACATGCATAAGCATGAGGAAGCCCTCGGTAATAATTACCAGCGCCTTACTGCGATTGTCACCAGTTCACTAACAAATATGACAATGAGAAAATCTAAACAACCATCAGCACTATGAACTTCGCGACGACTTACCGCCTTCACATATTAGGAAATTCAAATCCTCATTTCAATCATCATCAGATCCGCCTTTGAATTAGGGCTTGTATGCAATAATCAAGGTTCAGTGAAACATTCCTTTAATCATCCTAAAAATAAGAGCAACTCCATAAAAGCCTGGATACTGTGCACAGGTTGCACAGTATTGAGCTGGAAACGTACAAAAATGACAACTCATGGCCTTCGCAAACACTACAATAAAATGAATGAAACTGCCTTATTGACACAGCACTGCTAAATTTTTCTCACGAGTTCCTGCTAGCGTAAAAGGGCAGAACGCTGGGCATATATCACAGCTCGGAACTGCCACATTTAAAGAGAGATGGAACCACTAAAGATGTTAGTCACCGCGAGGTGGTCCTACCGGGAATAGCGTGCCTCTGCAATATAGTGATTTCGGAAATTATCAAAAGGTGATAAAGTATGATACAACGTCCAATGCACCAATCAGCACAGTGAAGGCCCGGTGGCGTCGTCGACTCCATTGCCCATCTTTGCGTCGCGGGAATCACAATTCCTCATTGAACAGGAAAGCCTCAGGTCCCGGTTCAGAACTCCTCGTCCGAACTTGCAGCTAGGAGCTTGATTCTGTCTGCCGCCTTCATTTTTCGGAAAGTTTTCTGTGTGAGGAAAAAAAAGAACAGATATTAGGTAAGCGGTAATTAACACATATGAAGAGCAAACCGCGTCTTTGAAGAACGTTTCACAAGGTTATACAGAAGCTAATGAAGCCGAAAAAGTCACGAGAGGGATCATTCAGAGTTTATTAAAGGTGTTATAACTATGTCATGAAAGGAACTAAACTAGGATTCGACGATACGACAACTTGCCGTTAGTGGGAAGAAAATGGACAACTTTCGAGTTCGAAGGTTGCGGGTTCACGCCCCACTGCGGGCAGTCTGTTCTTTGATGACCTCTTCTTTTTCCACATGATTATCTGTTTTTCCTGACAAGAAACGGACGTTTTGATCCAGTTCCCCATGACTCCTTCAAGATTTCAGATTAACCGTATAGGTATAACAATTTACTTTGAGGCATAGATGATCGAAACAAAAGGAATAAGGACATTAATTGTATATTCTAATTATGCACTTACCCCGAATTGGCATTAGAGCGTTGTGTGAACAAGCAGTACAATATTTTTGCATGCCGTAATATAGAAGCACGAATCACGTGAAAGCCAAAAGTTTACAAAAAGCAGGCATTGTATAGGTATACTCAAGCAGCCTTCACACCATGTAACAAAGCATATTTCTAACAGCCCAAAATCTGTGAGTGTTTGCTATGAAATCTTGCCATTACTTATAAGTATTGCCACGCCAATACTCGCCAGTGAGGTGTTGTTTTAGACTTCAAACTAATTGCGCGACGAAAACACGGACAAAAGAAGACAAGTACAAACACAGCGCAAACTTTCAAATGAATTTATTTGGAAGAGACATGTGAGCAATGCTCACATGGCAGCTGATACGTAGACGTAATACTCAAGCTGCAGTGATCAGAGAGCTTCAATGACGCCTAAAACTAAAAGCGGTCATACTGATGATAAACAGGGCGAAAAAAACACGGGGACGAAAAGCGGACACACTGCGCAAGCGCTGACTTCCAGCCGATTACTTTATTGATATGAATGCATTATATATGCGTGTGTCGGAACACTTAGAAGGTAAAACAATCCACATACCGTGATATAGAAAAAAATGCAGCAATTGCGAAGACTGCATACATAATGCACTGATGCCACTAAAATAATCAGTTGGAAGTCAGCGCTTGTCTAGTGTGTCTGACTTTCCTTTTCATGTTTTTTTTCACGCTATTTATCATCAGTATGAACAACCAAATAGCCAAGTCGGCTACCTTACTGAAAGCAGGTTTCAAGTTTGAGAATAAAACACACTGCTTCTTCTACTAAATACTAGTTCAGCATTTTAGAAGAGCATTTCTGTGTTATTCGCTCACTATGAACGCGGATGAGAAGTCAGTTATGTGTTATTTGTGCATAAGTTGCCTAAGAGAGTAAATTAGGACACTTGGACAAAAAAAAATAATGCTTGAAAGGATACATTACATTTTGAAAGGATATATTACATTACAATTGGCCGAGAAATGCACTGATTTTGACGTCGTTCAAGTTTTTCTTTTTGTTCGTTTCATACTTGCTTGCACCCATGATGCGCTTTATAGAGAGGCATCTTAATTGCATCGGGGAATTGCCTTTTAACAGCGATTCCGTTGAACCCTTTGTAGGTCGTCCTATATTTTTGACATGGTGACATAAAAACCGGCTGTGCTTTATTGATATAAACTAGAAAGAAATAGTATGAAACAAATTTCATCAAAATCAAGCCAATAGTTTACTGAAAAAAAGTGGGACATATATGTTCCACTGACTCATGAGAGTGTTTTAAAAAAGTGGGAAAACACTGTCCCACTGCCTCATGAAGGCACCATCTCGCGATTGCATCAACGGGAATTTTGGGAAGAAACGGCTGAAGCAAGTGGCACAGAGTATCACTTCTAAAGTTGTGAAGAGAAAAGCTGTGCGGACCTCATTTCAGCAGGAGAGCGCCGCCCGCAGTCGCGTCTTTTGAGCCTCCAAAGTGCTGTGGTATGTTCCTGTAAAGCTTACTTCACCGCATGCACCCACCAATTTTTTTTTTGTCCATTTGGCTGTCCTTGCTTTTGCTGTCGAAATTGTCGAGTACAGATCTTATCCCTGAACATGTGCCTACATTTCAAGAGGTATATGATATCAAGAAAAATATTTCCACGCATTAATATCCGCAATTGCGCTACGACAATAGCGGGATAACTTTGCAGGGGATTGTTCCGATTCATTTATCGGTGAAGTTATTTCGCAAATTTACAAAAACAAGTGATGACTGGAAGCTAAGATGGCCTCTCTCAGAAACCAGAAAAAGAGGAAATTATCCGGCATTTTGATTGGTAGGTTCTATGTATCACAAGAAGAGGAAAATTCAGAAGCGATCCAAAAAAAACTGACCGAAATTCAACGCTATTGTAAGACCACATCGGCCCTTCGAAAGCGTGGTAAAAGAATTTTTTTCGAGATTACGAAGACTTAGGTAACAAATGAGTTACTTAATGTTGCGCTAATTGAAACGGGTGATGTGGGATAAAATTTTTTCTGTAGACAGAAAAGTGGGACGTATGCGTCCCACTGCCGCACAAAGGGTTTTAAGCTGTCGGTTACTGGTGTTCAGTCTTATAAAAAAACTATGATCATCATGAACCGGCACGCGCTATCTTAATTCTATTTACAGTAACTCTGTTTAAGCTATCGGTAAGTTGTTCCTGTCATGCAAAACTCCTCGGGGGGGGGGGGGGTATGCGCCACATGAATGGGGTAAGCCCATTACCGTGTACAGTCGAGCGCGATTTGAAGGTTATCGCGCGAGCATCGACCGAGAACTACTACAGCGCCACGTCCCAGAATACTCATTCGAGGAGAGGGTGGTATCACGCAAGCTTCACTCACTCTTTTTGCTGTTCTTTAAGCTGCGATCACTCCCGTCCGAGGAAGCTGTTTGAACGGAGCAGTGCCAAGCACTAGTGTTAACACATCTTTCCCAGCAGTTCTGTAATCACCCGCGAAGATAAGAGCCCACGAAGGATACACTTGATCGCAACGAATGGAAGGCTCAAAATAGAAAGAAAGGGTGTAGAGTTCGTCGTAGGGGGGGATTCTTGTAGCATGGAACAGCGAACGAGGGAGAGAAGAATGCGCAATCTTGATTTTCACTGTTCCGAAACCTACCGCTAGGCTCCTGGTACGTTAGGCAGGCCAACGCTCGCGCGATAACCTTCATATCGCGCGTGACTGTACAGCAGGTGCTAGTATCAAACTAAAACAAACGCGTGAAAAAGAGAGAAAGCAGGAGATAGAAAGAGATAGAGAATCAAGAGAAAGATAGAAACAAAGCGATGGAAAGAAAGAGGACGAGAAAATACAGAGAAGTAAAGGGAATAAATACATAACAAGAAAAAAAAAACAGAAAAACATAGAGAGGCAAAGAAAGAGATAGAATAAAAGCGATAGAAAGAAAGAGGAAGAGAAAAAATAAAGCGATATAAAGGGAATAAAGACAAAAAAAAACATCAAGAAGACGGAATAAAAGAGTCAGAAAGAGAGAAACGGCGAGAGAGAAAGAAGAAACAGAAAGAAAGAGGAAGCGATAAACAGAAAGAGAGAGAGAGGGAAAGAAATATAGAAAGAGTGAGAAGACAAAAAAAATGGATAGAGTGAGAAAAAAAGAGAAAGAAACAGATACACGAAAGAAATGAATGACAAAGAGAGAAAGAGAAAGAAAAGAAGAAGAAAGAAACGAAAAAATAAGGAGAAACAGGAAGGCCGCCTAGCACCGCTCTTCCGCCAGGTTTTGCACCACTAAGAAAAAAAGCTAGAAATATAACAGCTCGAGGGAAACATGGCCACCTGGTACTCAGAGTCGCTTCGTAGTGCATTAAAAAAGGTAGTATGCAAAACAGACGATGTATGTAATGCAAGACATACTATCACCTGCTATATTATGCTTCAGCACACAATGACCATGGTAAAATAATAACCAACATTACCACATAAATATCTCGGTCACCTTTAAAGGGACACTAAAGGCAAATGTTAAGTCGGCGTTGATTGCTGAAATAGCAGTCCAGAAACCTCGTAGTGCTACTTTCGTGCCAAGGAAATGCTTACATTGAAATAAAATCGCGTTTTAGTGGTCGTACGGCGTTAGCGCACTTCAAATCACCCGCCAGAACGGGCCTTCTGAAGTGCCAGTTGCCTTGCCCAGCGTTGCCCGCCTTTACTGCACTGCCGCCGACACTAGTAGCAGCAGAGCGAAAGTAGCAGGAGCCACAGCAACAACAAAGCTCATCGAAGCTTGCCGGCTTGCCGCGATGGATGTCGTCATCGAACCTGACAACGAGACATTGGCTTGCGACGCTGGCGCAGAGGCACGGCACTCGGTCACTCCGAGCGTTTTGCGGCACCCAATGGAAAGTCACGTCGGTTTATTTGCTGCAGCTCAAGCGGCGTTCACTATTCGGGTATCCGGCAACATCGCATGCACGCGGCTTTAAGAGCTTTTAGCTTGTACGTATACTTTTTAACGTTACCATGTTACCAGAATACCGAACTGCGTTTACCGTGTTACCGGAACGCGTGTTTTTGCAATGTTTTAGCAAAGTTAAGCACCCCATACGTAAACGTTTACGTACATATACCAATGTTTAACTTTCCCTTTGCGCAAACCAATAAATGGTGATATGATAACTGCACCTAAATTATATTTAATTTAGAAAAGACTGAATCACTGCTGCGGCAAAATCACATAGGTTTTTAGCGCGTACAGTATCCCGGCATACGCAAAGTGTTGTAGAAATGCAGGGTTGCCGGACGATGATATCGACATCTTTGTGCAACCACAGTCATGGACACATTTGTATTTGCATGGTATTTTTCAGGGAAAAAATGATTAAATAGGCAACTCATTTATAATTCCGCCTCTGCAAGGCATTCACACCAGAAGTAGAATGCACGATGTTCTGCAATAAAAATTTTGTGCTTCCCGGGTTCAACTGGGCCCCGCTAGATGGCACCACCTATCCAGCCTAACCAGGCGAAAACCGAGTTTTTGAACCACTCGCGCCATTCCCCATGGTAACTCCAAATAGTTCTTTTTTTTCGTGAATCAAACAGAAACGAACAAGCGTCATTTTATTAAGTGTTGCAATGCGTGGAAGGTTCTTTTTTTATTGCAACTAGTTTGATTACTATCGATTAATTGTACTCGGGCCTGTTGACGTCAATGAGATCATTTCAAAATGGCGCACTCGTGCCGCATATACTGTCGTACATTTACCTTAATTTCTCGATTAGTAGAGCACTGCTGTTAATAATATTGACGTTTTAGACGTTCTCAAACATTGATCTTTCACTCTGACATAAATTTTTATTTGCCTTTAGTGTCCCTTCATAAAGAAAGAAGCATAGACGAGAATGAAAGTAAACAATCTTCCCATAACAGTAACAGCCTTCATATACAGACTGTAATTATATTGCGTAGACGTTCTCTTTTTATAGAAGCATTTAGGCACACTTTCTATGTACATTTGACTTACAGTCATCTTTTACTGCAGTGCCAAATGAACCTGAAAGTTACACTAACAGAGCGCGTACGAATGGACGATACGCTCTTTTCAATGGTGCGTTAATATTTCTGGAAATTTATTCACTAATTTCATATTTTCCTTTTACATTACTTCCACTCTTATTTGCCAATACAGACAAACACCTACCCACGCCTTCATAGGCTTCACAGGATATTTCACGAAAACACATCGGCCAATGCGCGTTGTGCGAGCCCACCCTGCCACTGGAACTTATAACTAGGTCTCCTTGTTCTGAAACTTCATTTTTGTTGAAATTGGGAGCGTATTTTGCGGAGTTTATTATTTTTTTTTGACGGAAATTCTGTGTTTATCGGGACGTACTTCTCGTAAATCTCCAATTTTAAGAAATTTAGAGTTTAATTTCGAATTATTGTAGACTGCAATAACAGATGAAATGATACCTTAACACAAAAACATCAGAACACACGAACAGTTTTTAGTTTTCTGGAAGGTATGAACGCACACACACATATACACACAAGCACAAATACTTCAATACAATGTACCCACACTTCTGCGTATTAGAACGTTCAAGCTTGTTGTAATAGAAGCAAGCATACTTTACGAAGTCCGTGTATGACGTGTCGTTGGTCGCGCCCCAGTGCCGCCAGGGGACTGTATTCAAAATGTCATCTCGCTCCCCCGGGGCCCTAAATACGTTGACGTCTCGCGCTGCGTGTTCGAAAAGCTGTTTGTTAAATGTGCGCTGGGTGCGGTCTACGACATACTGTTGCCGTGAGGTAAAGTTCATATCGGCCAAACCGTCCGATGTATAATTAATTACCACTTAGAACAAGCCATCTCGATAAACAACGGTACGGGGTCATATCGGCAGTTAAAATCGGAGTTTATCGGATTAATCCCAGTTATCAAAAATTTTACCGGCGAGTGCTTATCGGTTTTTTATTCGAATTTATCCGAAAACACGCAGCCCTACTTATAACCCACCAGTGGACACAGCGTACGGCAGGCGCCGCCTAACCTTTAATTAAGGACATAGTCATCGACTGGTCAAGGGAGGTGTCACTGTCCGAGCTGGGTTCGGGAAGCCAAATGGCGATCCTAAACTCCGCCTGGCGAGCCGCAATTGGCCGTATAGGGGCCTGAACGAGAGTGAAGGCCCTCGTTCCACTTTTACGTTCTATGGCGAGTACCCAAAAGCCTTCTTTCGTTCAAGTTCTTTCTCTCTATCTCTCTCATGCTGTGTCCATGCTGTCAATGATGTTCATTTGCGTCATCAGTCTTAACCCCTGACAAAGGCCACACAGACCAAACAAGCTTACCGGCGCTGGTGTTGTCACATTCTTCTTCTACGTCTTCGTCTTATGTTGCGCTGTGAGCTGATCAAAATGAACTACACCCAACTAGCCCAGATTTCCCTTCTTGTTAAGCTTACCGGGTCTATCTTTCGGTGCAGCTTGCGGCGGTTGCGCGATCGACACCGTCTGCGACAGCAGCCGATGCAAGCCAGGGAGCACAGGATGAGCACGGCGGCAGCCACTCCGCACGCGATTGGGATGAGGATACTCATGAGATAGTTGTCCTCCTGTAAGGAAACACGCAATGCAAAGGAGTGCAGGTGAGATGTATACATATATACCTGAAGAACAAAACTGAATGCTTCAAGAGTAAACGGGAACAGAATGATTGTTTGCTGAAATGTTGGAAATTAATAAACCTGAACGCATTTTGCTCTACCTAGGGTGCATGTGTACGTTTGACAATCAAAGTCAGTGTCTAACAAATACTTTGTCAAGCAATGTCTAAAAAGTACTTTGTTAAGCAGCAGCGTGCGTTGACGACAAGTCTGAAAATGCCCTTCTTTAAACTTAGGTGGTACCCTTGTGATTTAGGAGGCTATAAAGCGAAGAAAAAAATGGCTTGTCTCCAATTTATCCAACACCATTTTACAATAGCAAAAAGGCCACCATTACATTGACTTTGACAATGTCGCTAAAGTGCCGCACTGCTAATGTCGAAGACGCGGGTTTGATTCCCGGCCCAGGTGGTGGCATTTTGGTGGAGGCCAAAAACAACAACAGGTTAATTACCTTTAGGTGTGCTTTAGAGAAAATCAAATGGTCCAAGTCATTCAAAAGTACCCCGATACGCGAGTGTCACAATTTTAAGGTGGCTCTGGCATGCAAAATTCCTTCAATCATTAAGGCGAAAGCCTTAGATGCCTCATCAAACCCGAAAATTAAACGTCGGCATCGGCGTCCCGGGTCGTTGGGGACGAGGGATGAAAAAATTGTCAAGTGATGACGTAACCACATGGCGTCATCATAAGTCACAAATCCTAAAATTCGTCACGTCATTACGACGTCACAACAAGGGACATCACTTGATGTGACGTCGCGTGACATGAAGTCGCCATGTGACATCACATCACGTGACTTCAGATGAAGACGTCATCACATGCCGTCATCGATTGGTCAAAAGTGGGCCGATCACGGAGGCCGTGCAAAGCCAGGTGAAGTGCCTCCGATCCTGGAGGCTGTGCAAAAACGACCTCAGGTGCAGAACTCTTTCGGAGGGTGGCACGGCGGGATAAATTAATCGACTGAGAAGAAGAATAAGAAGCAGATGGCTTTCGCCTTCGAGTGGTGTTAGGCAAATACATAAGGCACCCTGTGAGTATGTAAGTAGCCTGCGTATTGCCAAAGAAGCACCAACTCGCCAGGAAGTCATACAGTTCAGTGGCATCTGTTTGAGCATATATAGGTAACCCTTTAACGGTGGAGACGAATTCACCAGGTCTTCTAATTCAGTTAGAGGCCTAACACGGAAAGATTCACGGAGTATTCTTCCGCATGTATGGCCCCTGCTACTTTCAGGGGCTCTATTTTCGGCGCGCTCGCAGCTGAAACATCGACATTGATTTTCGCGTCTGATCGTTAGCCTATGGCGCCGAAATTAACAATAGAGTTTTGAAAAACGTTTTAGAAGTCTAAATTGATCATGTGTTTCATTTTATTGTCCATGCCACCAAACTATTTTTGCGCTGAGAGGAAGCTTAATAATGAACGTTGCGTCATTCAGATTCTGTGATTCTGTCGGAAGCTTTTTGAATCATGAGACCACAAAAAAACAGTCATTCATATGACCAACATTCTTCTTGCATAACGAGCATTTACGAACGACCCACGCGCAAATACTAGAGATTTCGATGTTCTTTCACGAAGTTGCATGTTCCCACTTTTACATACGCACCAGCACACAGCGAGTCGCTAACTCTAAATACGGGAATCACAGCCGCTGCAGGAACCGAATCGGCACACTTTATGCTTGCAAGTGTGGTTAGCCAATGACATGACACCAGCTTCTGACATCATAATTGGTTGACGTTAAATCTTGAAAGTTATTCTATCACGGGCAATGGAAACGTATGACATACAACCCATGACTAGTAAATAGAATGAGCCCTCAACATAAATATTACACGTCTATAAAACATACATTCTTTCTTATGTAGGGCATTCGCAATGTGTTTCGTGGTTGATCTGAAGCGATAAAAACTGGCATAAAAGCCTGAGAAGCACTATGCCTGATGGAATGGCAGCATGCATATGACCTTCGGAGGTTCTATGATGATACTGCGATAGGAAAGTGAGACATGCCAAGCATTATTTTGATGAAGCACATATCCAAGTTTTGCCGATATCGTTCGTTCATAATACCGAATTATTAATGTAAACTATTCGAGCGCGCAAACGTCGCGAGAAATAACGTTTATCTTGCATTTTGATAATAGCCAATATTTCACTCTTTAACAGAACGAGGGCGCATATACCGACAAATGTGGTAATATATTGAATCCTACTACAGTTGTCCTGAAAAAAAAACCATAGAACACCGTAAGGGCTATGTCTGAATATGTCTTTTAACGTCATCGTGTTCATTTGCATTTCAATTTCCTTCACGCCCTGCCTAGAAGGCACATCTCAGCTGAACATTTAGACTTCAGCGAATCGTACGCATGATAATATGTCACTACTTCAACGATGACGATTGGGCAATAATTAAAATTTTCCTTTAAAAGTCGACTTACTCAACAGCCTCGACAGCCAAGCGAGCCCGAAAGAAATTATACGGGTGTTTTCTGTAGAGCGCTGACTCTTCGAAGTACTCACAGTACTGCCAAAGCAAAATTATATGCAGAAAATGCTTCAGTAACATGGTACACCGACTTACCCGCCATGTTATCCAAGAAGTGAAGAAGTACTTGTGAGCTGAAAATAACGGAGACACATTGGGTTTAATGCATATCTCAAGGGACGAACATGGCGTGGAGTGAAAACGCATTGATATAACACTCGGAAAGATAACTATTTTCATTCTAAGTACGGTAGGTAGCGGGGTTAGTTGGTATAGCTACATTTTCAAACAACCGACAAAAAAAAAAACTAAAGAGTGGGCATTAACACAGAGATCGTCTTGTTTTTCTGCCGTCTCCTTGTGTCCTTTATTGCACCTCTCTTAATATTTAATACAAGAAGTGCACCAGCGTATGTTATTTCTTCACCTGAAACATTCTTATAAATTTACACTGCCAACGCCATGTACCAGGGCATTAATAATTCAAATCGCTACTCGCAGAAGTATTTACAAATCTGGCACATCATACCATGCTAAAACAACAATTTCTTTGTTTTAACGCGAAGCGTACTTTGTGAAGTTACTTAAATTAACAGCGCAAAGAACGGACACCACACAAAGGAAACACACAGGACAAGCGCTGTATGCATAACCAACTAGCCCAGTCAGCTACACTCTTGTGAAGTTAGCAGGGATTTTGTACAGAGTCTGAGTCCGCATCCCAAATCTTTTTTTCCAAATTAAATTTAGCAATATTACAAGTGATATAACATTGAACAAATCCATCATAACACCATAATCAAGAAGAAATATACACTAAGAAAACAGTTATTTTGGCAAAAAATTTTACAGTCTGTGCTAAGCTTAGCGGGTTGACTAAAAAAATGCCAGCACTTTTATAACAATGTCATAGAAGAGTACACGTGTAGTTCAATGACTCTGTGCCATGACATTAAACGGTTCGCAAAGTACAACGCTTCCTTTTGGGGAAATTCGCAGGAGTGCCATCTCAAATGGCAATCTAAGTTGTGTTGTATATCTTAATTAACCTATAATGTGCCTTCAGTGTTGTCAAGTACAGCAATGACGCATAAGAACGGCAGCTAGAGATCGTCTGAAATGAAGCAGACCGTGGTGCTGATTTCTGACATGACAGAAGGACATTCATCATAGAAGAAAATTGAATAGTTTTCGTCTGCGGTTGTATTGCCCTTTCATGCCTCGACTTAGCTCCGTTAAGCTACGCTTAATATATAATAGTCCAATATTATTGTCCCCGGTTTTGAAGGGCAGACTTTACTTTTGGCCTCTTCGATATTTCAGACTAAGCTTCTTGCGCTTGTACACAGTAGAAAATATAGCTTGACGAAACAGGAATGACATATCGTATAAGAAATGTTTGGGCCCCTCTTATAAATGAATTCCTGAGTTGTGTCACTTCTGTGGTGCCTATATTTTTATCCAAAAAAAGCAGAAATACAAGTAGTTACGCATCTTGAGTTTATCTAGTTGACAATCTTCGGGCTATAAAATATTCATTTCCTCATTCGTGAAATTTTATTTAAAAGGCACAACTGATATACAGTTTTGCAGAAGTCACCATGCTTAGTTATTCAATAAGATATGCACAACGCTGGGCAAGAAGCCAGACGATTAGTCCACATAAAACGCTGAGTTAGGTCGTTCTGTCGCAATATACACAATAAATATTTTGTATTGTTCTGTAAAGATTCATTTAAATGCCTTTGCAAGCGCACCAAACAACTGCATAACACGGCATTCGAAATTTCGCGTGAAAAAAAAATAGAATCAGTTGAAACAAATTGAAGCGACTGTAGGGCAAGTGGTTACGTCTTATGCGTCTCGCCGACGGGGTTCACGGTGACCCGGCTGTCAGGATTACATGACCAAAAATAGAAAGAAAGCGAAAAGCACAAGCATGCGCTATTTACGGCACTCCAAACGCGACGGTGAAGTGAAGTGGGTGTGGATATGTTTGAGAACCGCATCGGTGACAAAGACAAGTGCTCTTACGATAGGTATTTCTCTCAACCTATGCTCCATAGTCTCTACAAAAGGACTTAAGAAAGCTGTAAAGGTGACCTGGAGATAATATCTGGCCGCACGTTAGCACTGACAGCATGGCTACTAGAACAAAGAAGTCCTGAGTGCTTTTCCTAAAGGTGTGCAGAAAAGCTTTAATTGCCTGAACTGAACCTGCAAGCTCATAAAACACCTGCTTTTTGGTTGTAAGGATAGTCTTGCTCGTGTGTTTTTTTCTAAATTACGTAACTCCACAATTTCATGCAGAAGGGGCCTTGCACGAAGAACTGTATGGGCACGTTTCGGCTGTTGTTTTAATACTTCAGTTTAGATGTATTGTGTCATTACGTTCTAGGTTGCTTAAGCAAAGTGTAGACAGTTCTCATGCAACCATCACCTATGAACACACTCTGCTTGCATGAAGGCTGAAGACTGACGTACTACATTTCGACTGCACTGCTGCGCAGTGTTGCTACTGTTCATTTTGCAGCTCTTTGCAGAAAGCATGCGGCGAAGTCTAGCACTGCACATTCGAAAGGCCAGATTTTCCTCCAATTCTGGTTGAAGAAATGTGAAAGAGAAACAGTTAGCTCATCTTTTATTTAAGTGTTTCAATTGTAAATATATCGAATGAATCCGTATTAGAATAGTCACGAAAATTCGTAATGTAATATCGCATGGAAAACACAGGAGGTTCTCATTCGAGAATGAGTTTTAAGTGAAAGTACGTGTGAACTTTATTTTGCTAAAAAACGGCTAATTACAGTATCCTAGGCATGCAGATAACATAATTTGAAACTTGGCGCGTGCTCAAGTGAGGAGCTTGTAGAGGATATACCAGTCTTTCCGACTATTTCCCTCCCCATCAGCATAACAGATGTAAGACAACCGAGCAGCAGGTCAACAGGCGCACGCGAAGTGTTGTGATCACCGAAGGAAAATTCTTCACTTCATCTGGAGAAAAGTCACGCGTGCAGACAAGGCTAGATGCGAAGGAAAACGGAAGCATGTGCACAAGGATTGTGTTTATGCCTTCAAGCATAACATACCTGAAAATGAATTGCCGCTGTGACTTGGATACACCGTGACTTTCTGTCACTGTGTATCCTCACTTGCATTCGTTACCTCTGTACCCCTTCAAGCTACAACCATCCTTGGTATCTCTTTCGTTCGGACGAACATTCGAAAGCAACATTGGACAATTGTGAATAGTGGACCATGGCATGAATCACACATTAAACATCAGGACAATGCTATACTGTTTCTGTTTCGAATAGTCAAGATCATTCTTCCACTACTACATTACAGTACCCATGCATGAGTAACACCCCGAGATGAGAATCAGCAGTACAGTACTCACGCTGTGGCTTCTTTACGACTTCGCCATCAGAGCCCACGCCGTAATGAAGCACGGCGTCTCCCTTCGTGCCCCGTCGTGTTGGAAATGTTCGGGTGCGCTGTAGCGTTAATTGAAGTGGGCAGCGGAGTAGTCTCATTTAGCGCTGAGTGCATTGTTTCGTTGGTAGACGTGGTGTTGCCTTCACCACTAGCCACTGCCGGAGCGTTGGTAGGAATAACCATCAGGGCCGTGTTCGGTGTGGTGCCACCTTTCACCGGCGCCTTTGGTTCCTGCACATATTTTACATAATTCGTGGTGCCACCTTTTAACATGCAAAATAAAAGCAGGGTTGTTAGCCAGATATTAGTTATGCAACGAACGTAAAATAGAGAATGCGAAAGCAGAATGCAGGACACAACCGTCTACACTATGGCAAGACAAAGTATAAGTGTAGACAAGGACACATGAAAAAGGGCCAGAACAACACCAACGCCGATTCGGATCTCTTCACTTGTGTCCGTCTCTGCACGCCTACCTTCTGTTACCATGAATCCGCAGCAACTACCTCAACGTTCTGATGTTTTAATTCTACACTACTTATAAAATTACAGAAAACGAAGAAATGTAAGTTACTGAGATAATTATGAGGCACATTACAGAAATTTTTCCCATTAGGAAATGTCGTGACGATTCGCATTCAATCACGTGCGTTCCAATGTGCAAAGTAAACCTTTGTGAAAATGCATGCAGTCGCTAAAATCTATCCGTGCTCACAGTAACATTACAGATAGGGAGTGTATATGCAGCAAATATGCACACACGCATACCTCCTTATAAGATATTCATCCGTATAATGTAGCTGAACCAACATGCAAGAGTAAGTAGCCGCCAATTTGAACAAAATTAGAATACCAGGTGGTAACTAGTCACTGCTGTAATGCCATCTGCACGTTCCACTTCCCGCATCTTCACCCAACACAGTTTCGCGCTTGTTGTGGCGTTGCAGGGTTTTTTGTGTTGTTTTTTTCACACTTGTAGAAAGAGTGGAACTGAACTAGTATACCTAGACCAGCTCTTCTCATCTGTGCAAGATGTCGCCACGATTGGTTAAAATCATTGAATTCCAAGTTATATTCTAGCAAAGTATATTACAGCAGTGGGATAAAAAGAATGCGTAGTTTTAAAAAACATCTCGCGCCCCCACTACTTTACAATCAACAAATTTGCCTCCAGTATAGTAGAAGGTTACTGAACAAATTCGCATGTTTTGCACATCTGGCATTCAGGGGGCTGTTTTTTTTAAAGGTAGGATAGGGCGAATTGACATCGCTAATGATAATATAGCGTTTCCCAAGTGCCAATAACGCCAATGCATGCACGTATACCGCTGGAGATATTTATTACCAGGTCCCCAGGTGGTGCAGCTTCGCAGAGGACGACAGTCGCTACTACAACCGCTCTGAGCAGGAGTTCACAGCGCCGGCTAAGCAACATGGCGGCGGCGGCAGCTGTGGCAGGCGATACTCGCTCTTGTGGCCCTCCCCCGACGTGAGTCGCTAGATCCTTCGTCGGTCGCTCATCTGTCTGTAATACAAAAAAAAAGCACAGCTCCTGCTTTGAAAGTTGCTTCTTTTTGCCCTTTAACCATACAATTCAATTGTGCGCGCACAATATTTGTCTCGCAGGCTGCTATGCCCTGAAACGCTGCATTATGTTAGAGCTTAATAAAAATGGGTTATACGGAGGACAACGCGTGAATGACAATGATTTCAGTGACATTTGAATACTTTTCTACTAATGCTGCGGCAACAGATTCTATAGTGTGTTCGGAAACGTCAACACCATGTTTTACAATGAACACAGGCTATGGAGATCGAATTCTCAAAGCGGATATTACGTGTACTAGACATCAGCATGTGCGATTACTAACAAGATTTCTCTCAGTGAGGTGCACCCATGACAGGCGGACGAAAATAGCGTATCTTTCAATCTTTTTTGAAGCACTACATATATTGGAAAGGCACTTTTTACTAAATTCAAAATATTTGAACACCACAAAACTTCACGACAAATATTACAATCATCACAAAGAAATGCGTAAGTATGCTAACTTTTGGGAAATTTGATGCATCAATAGACACATAAGTTACACCTGCCGCGTTCGCCCACGCCCCCTTACTGCGGTTTTGAAAATGCTGTACCAGTATTCAAGTGGTGTTACCAGAGCATGGCATTTGGTATGAGGGCGAGTACGCTGTTGCAATATGGGGCTCAAATTATCGTGAACAAAAATCCGAAAGTGGGGAGCCATTGACAAATTAAGAAGAAATTTATAAAAAGAAGGAACACCAGTGTTATTTTGGAACAGCATGCCAATAATTTCTCATTGCTCCTTCCAATTGAGAAATCATGCATTGAGGATTTTACCATAACGACGAAATTAATACAAACACTACTGATGCTAGTGAGAGGCCCGTCTGGTTGTTGGAGGAATGGTGGCATCCACACTGGTGTCGTGGCTTCCTGAACATACCTGGCGCTTATCCATCCTTCATTGCAACATTAAAATAATAGCATTTGTGGTACTGTCAGGCGACGGTGTTGCACATTGCATAAGATTCCTGTATAATATTTGCTGTACAAGGAGCTTGTGCTTTCATCTCTGGTTGGTGATTTTTTTTAAAGCGAGCAGTTCATATTCGTATTTGAAAATATTCGAAACATGTTCGATTAGCACTTGCTTTTCACGCTTCAAATTCGCTTCTAAATTGCAAATTTGATACTCGCGCGACCCTGGTTCATAGACGTTATATTTTTAACGCATATTTACTGCAATGTGCCAAAGAAATCAACTAATTTTGTTGGGAAGAATCAAGTTGAAGCAACTCTTGCAGCAAACCTCGGTTAGAGATGGCGCAGTCTAACTTGTGGTAAAAATGCAATTTCGTTCCACTTATTTTTAACAAAGCCATTGTATGAACTGACCCTATAGAGTTGCTGTCACACTACTGCGTTGGCTGCAAATATTAAGAATGGATGCTTTTAAACTAGTGTCGCGTTTTCGGAATTGTTTACAGGTGGGTTCGATATTCGAAGTCACTGCCAGAACCTTAAATTACAAGACCCACTGTACAATAAGTAGTATCAATAGTAATGAATAAACCTTCGGTAATTCTTGATATCTTTATTGTGATCTCTCGATAAATAACGGTCAGATTTTGGAGTAGTGTAGCTCAGAGAATAGAATGTTATCTCACGAAAGATCGTTTCAAACAGTGCTAAATATGAAAATTGACAAGAAAGAGGACGCACACTTTTGTTTTAAGAATGACAAGTACCACATAAGCGTTGTCCGGGAAGATAGTAATTGCCGCAAATAAACCTACAATGTTCAAAACGACGGCTAGTCATTTCAGCGGCGACATGTTTTCGCTTTATCGTCTACTAACGGCCGTGTAGCGTAATGGGTGTCCGAGCCAGCGAAGCCATAGCGAAACGCCAGCGCCAGGAGTTGGACGCAGATCTACGGAAGAGTGGGGCGGATTCGGAACGTCAGCGAATGCGAGGTAACCGTCAGCTTCGGCAGACTCAGGCGCAAGCCGAGCGCCAACAAAGACAAGCGAACTCGCAGCTTCGACTCAAAGACCAGCCAAGCGTCAACAATCCTCAGCTCGGCTCCGCAGTTTGTAAGATTGTACAGGTATGGAACTGGCGCGATTTTTTCAACGTTTCACTTTTACGCTGGTGCAATGAATTAGAGTAAAGCAAATGCCTTCATGCGGCACCCTTGCAGTACATTCTTTTCAGTGAACGATCATGCACCGTACTCCAGTAAACGCCTCCAGAGGTTTATTTCCTCATACCTATTCCTAATCGCTAGATTTATGGAGCGCTGGAAAATATATATGAAGCTCATTTGCTGGCGAAGCGTGTACTACAGTCATCCGCGCGCATTATACTTGTGCGCAGGTATTCTATCTGACACAGCAAAGTGGTCCTGGAGCACTTCTGTAATCTCACTCCCTCGAACTTTTGTTAACAGTTTGGCACTGAAACATTCTTCAGGATCAATCGATGCATGCGTTAGCTGGCAGAAGTAAGAAGTAAGGAAAAGTGAAAATCATTGAGAACAATAGTGCTAATGGTGCCTGAGCTTAATGAAAAGACTGGCTGCCTGCTGCTTGGTGGTGTAATGCGGCAAAAGAAAACAAGCCCTCGACGACTGTGAAACCTGAGAAAGTGTGCAGCACGGGCACCAAGCGATTCCCTTTCAAGGAGTTCCTACTGCTCCGTTTACCAAACAGTTGATGATGTCAGTGTTTGAGGTAAGCATGTAGGCGGGTACGCATTTGGGCTGGTTGGTTCATGATTTTTCACTAGAAGACAGCGCTACAAGACGGGACGAAGAAGGTTTGTGTCATTTTTTTCGTCCCGTCTTGTAGCGCTGTTTTCTACTGCAAAAGCATGTAGGGTTTCCATGGCACGAGTAGAATCTCGTTAGGGAGATTCGTAAATTCGGTGTGCGACATGTGCGCTACTTTTTGCTGCGCTTTATCGACTTCCTGCTTGTTACGGCCGTTGTGATAGGCGTCGTCTGCAGCCAGTACCATCAGGTTTTTTTTCCCTTCAGAGTGGCGTGAAAACTCGGTGAGAGGAGAAATCATGCGCTGTGGTAGGCGGTAGCACCCTTTCTAGCGCGACGCCGGAGCCAGCCGGATGTTTCTGAAGCGTTTTTAGCAATTTCAAGTTAATTATTCAGATTACTTCTGGGTTATTTCTGTCAATTATGTCATTTTAGACCTCGTTCGTTCATTTCAACCCGTTTTTCAGCATTGCTATCGTTGTTATGGCTTGTATTGAGCGCTTTTCTATGAGCGTGATCACGCCACATAAGATTAATGGATGGACGACAAGCCTGGCCCCCTAAAGCGCTCCGCACTTAAAATATGACATAAATATGACTTAAATATAACAAATCAGAAAAAAGTTGATATCAACGCACAGCAGCGCACAAGTCCATAGACGATATCATACGTTCCGTATATCATTACATGGAGTTACCTCTCAATGGTGGGTATTAGTGACGCGATATTTATTTCCTGATGTATACTTTTTGAATTTATTTTGCTTTCATGTCTGCAGTCACATCTGTCTAAATTGTCTTCTGTACATCTGCTGGCTTGCGTCATCCACCTCTTCTTCTTTGCTATTGCTGTTCCTCAGTGTCTAAAGTATCATATGCACACAGCAATTCGGTGAGTGAGGGCACCACCAATAATTAACTGATGGTATTAGGCTTACCAACTCTTATATGAAGGGAGTCGGGACGAGACGTTGGGGGGGGGGGGGTTACAGTGAAATCAGTTTTCTCTGTTGCTCTATCTTCCAGACAAATCCATTGTTTCTTTTTTGTTGCGGCCTCTTGAAGTACTACTTCAGCTGGCTACGTTCCGCTCGCACATCTTTCTCTGGCTGGATAATGTACTCGTAAAAGTTGTCGCCCTTGACGCGGAAGTCTAGCTAAAGTGGCTGAAGCCGCTTGCAGGCACCGCTAGCCCCCGCAACATTTCTTCGTGCTTGGAATTTGTGTGAACGTCGTGCTCCGTAGCGGGACGTGCGTTGCTGGCGCTACATTGCATCGCAAAAATTTTTAGCTGGACGGTCCGCAACGATTTCGGACATATAGCTGTCCTGACAGGGGTGACGCAAGACTCGGAACGCTATATGAAAAGTTGGGACCATCCCGCGAAATCCGGGATGGTTGGTAACCCTATACATGGTATCAGAACGGGAATAGGGAATTTAACGCTTCTTCTGGTGCGGTGAAGTAACGGTTGGAGGGTGGAACGATTTGCTTCGGCGTTCGCCTTATTTAGACCTACTGTTCTTAATATTCAGACAAAATAAACACTTGCCGGTACCATAGGTCGGCAAAATAAATGGAGCTCACTCAGACTCCCTCAATAAATATATTTTTCGCTTAGGACTCAGTCGGACTCAGACTCACCAAAATTTTGCTGAAGCAGACTCACTCGGACTCAGACTCACAAAATTTCTCTTCTACCAAACTCACTCGGACTCAGACTCACCGGTGTTTTCGTCATCCAGACTCACTCGGACTCAGACTCACTAAACTTTTCCTCAAACGGACTCACTCAGACTCATGAATATTTTCGTCAACCTGACTCACTCCGACTCAGACTCACCAAAATATAACTCAGCTGGACTCACTCGGACTCAGACTCACCAAAACATAACTCAGCCGGACTCACTCGGATTCAGACTCACCAAAATATTACTCTGCCCGACTCACTCAGACTCAGACACACGAAAATATAACGAAAATAGAACTCAGCCGGACTCACTCACCAAAATATTTGTCAGCCGGACTCAGTCAGACTCAGACTTACCAAAATTCTCCTGAAGCGGACTCACTCGCGGACTCACAGACGCGCCTAACTTTTTCTCAACCAGACGTACTCGGACTAAAAATTAGCAATATTCGATTTGGCCCGGCTCATCCAATAAATGTCGAAGGAGCGCCATAAAATAGCTTATGAAGAATAACACATGTAAAGGGTTCGCAAGTGCCAGGAAACCTTCAAAATATATGTATGATAGCTTTGAACATACAAAAAGAAGGTATTTCCCGTGCATCGCAATGCCTATCGTAAAGAGAAATTCAACATTACACGCGATTTTTGCAATATTGGGAATGTTTTCTTTAAATATAAGAATGGGTATACCGACCTTCGAGGAACATTAGGTTTTCATTCCTGTTACATTTGAAATGCGCTATGCGCACGCGCCATTTGTTTTCAATGGGCGAGCGCGTACGTGCGTTTTTGGCAGACCCAATTATAAATGACGTCCTTTCTTACGCTTTGCCGTTCGAAGGCCTAATCACGCTACTTGGGAACGAAGAAAGCTTGACATTACGTTATGGCGCTTTTTCTAAACACGTTCATGAAACTGCCAATGGTCTTGCAGTCGATTTACCGCTCATTGACAACGCGAAAAAGAAAATAATATGAGGCGGCCATCTTTTGCAGAATCGAGCTCACCACCCTTGAAAAAGTTTGGAAACATGGCTTTATAGGGTGCATGGTTCTGCCTCTCCAAAGTTTCGAAAACACCTGCCACGATAGTCTAGTGGTTGTGGTGCTTGACTGCTCACCCGAAGATCACGGCATCGAATCCCGGCCGCATTTTCGATGGATGCCGAAACGCTTGAGCCATGTGTGCTTATATTTTGGCGCACGTAATGAACCCCAGGTAGCCAATATTTCCGTAGCCTTCGACTACGGCGCCCCTCATAATCACATCATGGTTCTCGGATGTTAAACGCCAATAATTATTATACTAGTGTTTCGAATTATAGAAATGGTAAGTTCGGTTTTAGTCGATGTCATGCTTTCGCAAAGTGAATGCGGATAATATAGGTTGGTATTTTACGTTGCAAAGCCAAGATCTGGTTGTCAGAGACGCCGTAGTGGAGGGCTCCAGATATTTCGACCACCCAGGGTTCTTCAACGTGCATCTTAATCTAAGTACACGGGTTGTGACTGCGTTTGTTTCTAGCAAGATATTTTTCGGAGCTAGCTAAGAACCAGTTGTAACTGTTAGTGACTACTCTATCTCGTAGATAATGGTAAAGAGTCGTATCAGTACCACGCTGAATACGGACACAAGGCAAAAAGGAACATGCATAGGCGCGCCGATGAGAGCCAGCCAGTGTGTTCAAAGGTATGGTCGAAGCTTTTTTGCATGGTCTGGTACAGACCATGCAAAACGAGGTGGCAATTTTCTCAAAGCCGATTGCAAGAATGCCGTATTGAAAGGTGGGGACGCGGGCGCCGCTTCACAGTGATCCTACAAGTCCCCAGAAAGGACAGGAATATTCATTTCTAAGAAAAAAGTCACTGGACAAGGCCCTGAACTGACAACTAGAGGGTTTACTATAAACCAGACGCAATAAATTCACATACCTAACCCTGCGCTATTAGCAATTTTATTTCTTTTTATTCTCACTGTGTCGCTATTATATCTATCCTTAATAACTTATTATTTGTATTGTTTTTACTTCGATGTAACTGCTACTCTCTTACGCATTCTCAAATGCACAGCTCCCCTCTGTAATTCCTTCGGGCCTTCAGGGTACTATTAAATAAATAAATAATGGAGGAGCCTATTTTCAGCGGGTAAATGGGGCAGCGGAGGTTGCCATGACGTACTGTTTTTTTTTTTTTTTTTTTGCAGAATGACAGAGTGATGGGCAATTGGTGTGGGTTCATAATGACATCTAGTCATTCATGAAGCATATGAGAAATGCGCTAATTTGTCTCCCGTGAGGGGACACTGCTCAGCGACTTATGATCGAAAGCCAGTGCTACAACAAATACAAAATGAGTGACATGAAGGCAGGACATGCGCTTTTTTTTCTTTCCTGCTTCAAAGCCTACATTCTCGAAAGATGCAGGGAGGGGGTAAGAGATGGAGAGCAGTGCTCGAGTCTCGTATATTTATGAGACCACTCATTATCTTCATACCAGTGCATACTCCCCCCCCCTCTCTCTTTCCCATTGAAGTTCTTAAACAAAATTTTCAAGGCTAAATAACATGTGGGATAGATTTGTGTACACACACGCGCATCATCTACGAAATATTAACAGATTATATAGCCTAGGACGTATCTAAAATCGATTTTAAAGTTCCTATCGCCCTACTGCAGCTAAACGTGACTTCTTTTATTGTGTAAACAACCAACCACCCGCTGCGTCACGAGTTTAAATATAAAACTCCAACCAAAATGACCCATCGTCGCCACAGCAGCGGATAGAAGAACGGAAGACAATAATTCATGACATCTATACCAACGGCCACACAAAGGCGTTTATTCGCAGAGCCCTCCGTAAGAGAAAAGACGGGGGAAACGTGACACCAACGGCGCCGCAACGACGCCGTGTGTCGATCCCCTACATCGCCAGCGAAGCAATAGCCCGTATACTAAGAAAGGCAGGGGTCGACGTTTCCCACAAGCCATCCACCACCATCGGCAGTTTCATCCCTCGGCCCAAAGACAGCGCATCTGCGGAAAAAGCGCAGGGCGTCGTGTACCAGATCACGTGCGCCGACTGCCCCGCTTCCTACATTGAGGAAACCAAGAACTTCCATGAAAGAATGCGGCAGCACAAGAATGACCTCCGTCACTTGAACAGCGGACGGACCGAAGTGACAGAGCACTGCCAGCGGTTTGACCACCATACCAGTCCCGACGGTGCTGTGATTTTGGGAAAATAAGGGAACCTTCGCCGGCGGCCCCTCCTCGAATCCTGGTACATTGAGCAGACAGCGGGAAACATCAACCACACCACGGGGGCACTGTCCTCCCTCTACTGCCAGGGCTTGCGACGACTCACGGCAAACAATCCCGCCTGGCAGGAAGGCGTTGCACATCTCGGGCCTTCTCACCCCTGAACAAGAAGCCGATCATGCTTCGAAACGTCGCGGTTTCTTAAAATAAATTTTGGCTGGAGTTTTCTCCTTTCTCCAGTTTTCTGTTATCCCAACCAGACAGACTTCTGCCGAATGTTCACTTTTGAAACAATAGAGATATTGGTGTTGCAGGCCCCAAGCCTAGAGTGTCGAGCTCGTTGCTTCGTTTTGTACTTTCCTTGCATTCCTTGGGGGGGGTATTAGGAGCTCGAAAGCAAGATACGAGAAACGAGCCTGGGAAACGGCCGTGCCATGAAGCTTTTTGCCGTGTGGTTTGGACGAACACAATGACGGCTGAGGGACCACCGAAAGTGCCTCGGCGCGTCGACGCTGACTGTGAATGGAAAGGTGTTTGAATAGGAAAGAAAAGAAAAAATACAAAAAAAAAACGGGTTTTGCTTGAGTCGGCAAGGACTGAACTGCAGGCGTGCTGGGAAAATATGGCAGCAATATCTCCCAAAGAGAGTTTAGAATTCGAAGAAGTCATTAAAGTTTAAAATCTCCTTGAATTGCCGAGAGGTAACAGAATTCTTTGACCACATTACAGCCCGAAGAAATTTGTTTTTGCAAGTGATGAAGCGTTGCGTATGGCATGAATGGTGCGTTTCTACCCCCCTTCCTCCTTGAAATCCGGTCGCTACAATTTTCGAGGTACCACGGGGGCAAGCTTTATCTGGCCACTTTAAATAACGAAGCCGCTGTTTAATTGGTAGCGAATGACATGACGAAAGCCGATGGTCTGTGTCGTCGCTGCATTTTAGCAAAGCTTGAAATTCGGTGAGATGGTGCATAGCTACTGGGAAATTTTTGAGCGCTGTACAATGCATTCACAAGGCATTCAAAAGCGCCCGTCCTGTCTCTCTCGTACTTGTGAATGTCTTGTTTGGCGCTCGAAAATTTCCCAATTCCCACATTTATTCATGAAAAAACCGAAGCGACATCTAAAGACACAAGCGGTTCATTGCAACAGAGAGCGAAGGGGCGCTCTCGCGAATCGTGCTGCTTTGTCGTATTTGAATCCACATGGACGATGAAGCTCGAACATTGCACTCATTCTCCGTTGATTAGGTACACAATTGCAGATCAAACTCAATGTGGATCATGATGTCGCTAAATAAAAGTGGCCTGGAGTAGTACATGTGCCAGAACATGCTGCACAGCCCACTTACATGCCCTCGTATATGAGGGCATGGACAGCTTGATAATTTGAAAAATAATTTCTAGGGCTTTACAAGACACGCCATAAAAGGAGGCTATAAATATTTGTAACCATAGGTCGGTAAAATAAATGGAGCCCACGCAGACTCACTCAATAAACGTTTTTCGCTTAGCACTCACTAGGACCCAGACTAACCAAAATTCTGCTGAAGCGAACTCACTCGGACTCAGACTCATTAATATTTTCTTCAACCGGACTCACTCGGACTCAGACTCACCAAAATTTTGCTGAAGCGAACTCACTCGGACTCAGACTCACGAAATTTCTCTCGAACCAAACTCACTCGTACTCAGACTCAGCGGTGTTTTCGTCATCCAGACTCACTCGGACTCAGACTCACTAAACTTTTCCTCAAACGGACTCACTCGGACTCAGACTCATGAATATTTTCGTCAACCTGACTCACTCGGACTCAGACTCACCAAAATTTTCCTCAAGCGGACTCACTCGGACTCAGGCTCACCTAAATATAACTCAGCCGGACTCACTCGGACTCAGACTCACCTAATTATAATTCAGCCGGACTCACTCAGACTCAGACTCACACCTCAATCTGAGTCTGAGTGAGTCTGAGTGAGTCGACTCATGAGTGAGTTTGCCGACCTATGGCCGGTACGGTGCAATGCGTCAGCGGAGGCGCGTTAAACTGTGAGACGAATGATCCATTTTAGTCACTGACGGAGCGTATGTGTCATCGTATTCAGCCACTGGGCCAGCAAGCTAATGTTGAGACGCATACATCTTAGATGTCCGGCGCAGCCTTGTGGAAATGTTAGGTAAGTTATCAGGCATGCCGTAATGACAGAATCCGGAATAACGCTAGCCACATGTACCTGACTTCAGTTCACAGAACGATAGGGGGGAGCAGCTCGTAACTGCTCCCCTGGAGACAAGATACTCGCAGCCATTACCACAGAGAATCTAGGGCGTTTATGCAATACTATAGTATGTGGCGCTATACGGAATTTACTTTATAACAGGTTGCTTAAAGGCCACACCGATAGCTTACTTCAGTTTTCTAAACGCCCCGACGAAGGGGATTTCGGAGCTTCGATGGAGCTAAGCGAAGCGTGGTTTATCGAAAGATTGGGAACAAAAAAATGAACACAGTAAAATACTGTTAATGGATTTATGAAGCAAGCAAGTTGAATATGAGGAGCACTTCAGTTTCTCGGTATTGAATGTAGAGGCACTTAGTGAAGAGGTGCAGTATTACTACAGGTAAATAACTAGGCTAATGCGAATCTGCACAATAAACTCGAGTTCGAATGGTAGTATACACAAGCAATCACTTCCGTCTGCAATGTGCGAGCTGCGCCTGAGGCGATCGTATAGTGCTGACGAAGTTCTCGTGGCATGTGTCACCTCCTTTTAATAAGAATACAACGTCGGTGCTCGCGTTAGGCAGTACGATTGCCGCTGTCCATGAAGGAAGGTCCAATGTGACCGACGAAACAGTATTTGCTATACAATTCTTCGAGAGCTCACAACTCGCACACTGTTGCCGGGTTCCCAAAGTCGCTGACAGAACCACGGACCTCGATGGGAGTGGTATACCATGTAATGGAAGCAGAAAATTGTGCAGACAGAAACCCAAGGCGGCATAACAACAAACGGTAAGGTGCAAGAACAGCAAAACACCACGGAACCAGTTGATTGAGACTGCATTATTCAGAGATTCCCTTATAAAAGGGCTATTTTCTTGACAACGAGCACAATTCTCGCTTCCGTTATCGCGTAACACGCCTCTCGAGTAACGTACCACGATGCACAGCTGTCCTTTGGCCTTTTGACGAAACGAAAAGAGCGCACAGCTGCTGTCCTAGCAAACGTCTCCGGCTGCGAGCGACGAAACCACATTCAGCATTTGAGTGCTTATGCACACGAGGCGAACAAGGGCGAAATAGGCATGAGTAAACCAAGCGGCGATGGCTTGTTTTGCTGTGCACCTGTCTGTTACAGAGACTACACTCATTCTGGAAACTGTCAGTGTTCTACACGCAGCCACTGCCTAAGACGGCTGACACCAAAGCAGAACATTAAGGAGGGTTTCAGCTAAGTATGAAAAAGTGCTTGTAATTATCAGTACCTATATAGAGGCGGGCGAGACCAGCAAAACAAACAAACAACGAAACAAGCTCACAAAACAAAAACCGCATTGCCGCCAGGCTCCGGTGTCTCTACAGAGCATGTGCATTTACTCATGCAGATGGCCTTACAATTTGGGTTTGGAGCTCACCCTGACTGAAACGCCCGTTGCACTGCTAGGGCTTGCTTTCAAGGCAGGTATCATTCGCTTGTACATCCGTGTCCAAAATTCCGATTATAACCAAGCTGTTTCCATATGGAAAGAGCAATTAACACTTCGCAGGCAGATCCCTAACTTTTCTTTTCGTTCTGTCAGAGCGGATATTGTGTTGTGTAGCAGATATCTTGGTAACCGAGGGTGTCCGATGATCCTCGCTTATTGGCAAGTTGGCAGCTGCTATGCTCCCCAACTAATGATGCCTGCAGTCAAAACGATGCTAAGCATCCTCTGCATGACCGCGAATACCAGGGTAACGCACCGGGCTTATCTTATACACAAAGCGAATTAACCAACAGAGAGGGAAGACAGCTGCCTCATTAGCTTTAATGGCTAAGCACCACAGGTATAGTGCAGAATATGCCGAGATAAACGGAGATACAGAGACAATCATTGTGACATGTAAACTTCGCGGTCGTCCTGAATCAGAGTTTTGACCTGCTACGCAATGCTGGCGGAGTCAATGGGGGCAAGAAGAGAGTGAAAGACATGGCAAAGATGTGAATTATAAGCACGGCACAGGACGTGAATGACCGCGACCAGTGGACTCCCGACACTCGCAATTCTAAACATCTCACGTGCGAGAATTTCGTTGACATCCTAATGAAGATCAACTCGACGACAGAGGTCCGGCCAAGGTGTCGTGAAAAGTTTTCATGCAAATGAGTGTACAGCTTTCATATGAGTAACGAGTCTATTGCGGCCACTTTTATTTACTATTTGCTTACCACGTAAGCTCCCGAATTATACAATACTATAATTCACCCGATGCACACTAATCTCATTGTATATATATTAATCTTTTCCGAAGTTTAAAGTTTTATTTATAAGTCTCGTAGTATACACATTTTTTTGCATGGTGATTGAACAGTCGGAAATCCCAAAGTAAGAACTGTCAAAGGGAGCTGGTAACAGAAAGTAAACAGTGGATTAGTTCATCGGTCAGCAAACAGTGGCTAAATAGCAGCAAAATAAACAAAAAATTGTGAATAAAAAGTAGCACGACATTAAGAATAATGGGAGGTTGTTTGAAACGAATAATTCAACAGAACACATTAAAGTGACAAACCATTGAACAAATGAATTTTAAGACGGTTAGAAAATGAACGCATTGTGCGTGATTTTAAATCAAGAGATAGCGGTTTCCACAGCGCTACGCAGGAAAATCTTGCCGCGATTCTAGCCTCTAATTGCTCCTGACATGGTTGCAGCAGACAAAAAATTAAAGGGGTGAAGAACCACCTTTCTGGCTTCTGGAGAAAACACATCCTGCGGATAGCAGACACTGCTGCGAACCGGTTATCTAAATCTTGTAGTCAGCACTACTAGCAGAGCTCACAAGCAGAGCGCGAAATTGCCATTTTCTCAGGCGCCCTCTTTTCATGCGGATGCTCGTCCTCACACGCTTCGGAGCTGCAGGCGTCCGCTGTTTGGCGTCAGGCAGCGGGTAGCGTGCTATTGGTCAATAGCGGGCACAAATCGGGCGCGGCGTTTGGATCAGATGCGCCTCTTACTACGGGATACCCCCACGTGCCGGCTCCATAGTTTGACACACAGTGAGTCACACTCGCGTCATTACTCGAGAGCAATAATCACAACAAGAGATATCGACTGCGTTTCATCACGCGCGATAAAACTTCCTTCCCCCGTGTCGTGACAAGAGAAGAGAGATAGCGCTTAAGGCGTGCGAAAACATCCTGTAACTCCGCTCTTTTTCAATGGGTTTGAGAAAATTTTTTGTCAATCGTTTCTTGAAGCAATAAACTGCGATACTGAGGTCACCTAATGATTTCTTGGAAGAGTGGTTGATGACCCCTGCGCACGCCCATAGCCAAAAGAGGGTGGGGGGGGGGGGGGGGCTAGCCTCCCCCCCTGAAATTTGGATGGATGATATATATATATATATATATATATATATATGTGTGTGTGTGTGTGTGTGTGTGTGTGTGTGTGTGTGTGTGTGTGTGTGTGTGCGGGGTGTTTTACCAAAGAAAAATAATGAAAATAGGTATTTTTCAAGGCCTTCAACAATTGCCCCCCCCCTTCCCGAAAAACATTCCTGACTACGGGCCTGCTCACAGGTGTTCTGTTTTCGCTGTCTCCCTTTCATCGCTACCGACATATGTAAAATTCACGGCAGACGAACAAAGGTATTGTTCTTCTAGCGGTCACAATTTCACCTGTCACTATTTGGGGTTGTTGAACATGGAAACTAAAATCATCACAATTGACGTCACGAGAAAGTTCACGCGGTGCCAAGTAAAAGACTTCCTCGAAGGAATTCCTTGCTAGTACATCTGTGGTGCTGATGCAGCGAGCGCCTAGTGGATGCGAAGGGTGTGATCTGCTATGTTCTTTTAGAAAAGACAGAAAGAAGAAAGAGAGAAAAATCTTAATGTCACAAAGTGGCATGTTTGTCGATGAAGAAGGATGACGGCGATTAAAGCAAACACGAACAACAACGTCGGTATGGTGTAGTTCCCGCGATGTTTGTGTTCGCACTACGCATGATTGTTTAGTGGTGAACATGCCAAATAATAAATACCAACAAGACCACATTGCAATTATTTTAATGTCACATGGTTTGAAACTCCGTAGTGTTTTACGAAACAACCTTCGCGGTTTTTTTCCCTAGGACTTCAATAAACCATAAACATTATCCCTGCTACGTATTGATTGCTGACCCGAAGGTCGCGGGATCGAATCAGGGCAGCAGCGGCCATATTTCGATAATGCGAAATCCTACAGATCCGTGTACACGTTAAAGAACATCAGATTGTCAAACTTTCCGAAGCTGTCCACTACAGCGTACCTTATAATCATATTTCTAGTTATCCTTCATTTCAATTCAAACATCAATTCAAAGCTACATGTAGAGAGGGAGAGAGAGAGAAGGAATGCAGGAAAGCCAGGGAGGCTAACAAGACTGCGTCCAGTTCGCTACCTTACACACCTTGAGATGTATAAGGGGATAAAATAAAAGGATAGAGAAAACATCAATGCGCGTATTTTACAACACACGCACAGTGCAGCATATCACACGCGATATCTTAATTACGTTGTGTTTAAGAGCTGCACGACAATTCTGTTAGCCTTCTGCGTTACAGGTAACTACCACTGTGACTTTTACGGCTTCGTTAGCTGTTTGCTTTGCAGAAAAGCGAACTGTAGATATGCATTATAGTTATGATTGGCCTTACTATCGGTGAAATCCTCAGTGCTGTGCGTGCCTAGATAGCATGGACATCTTGGAAAATTCGTTTGTAGTGCACTACAAATATTACTTGCATATCAATTCGGTATTTTGACACCTTTGTTTTCTTTTTCTCTTTTAGCCTGCCTATCTCTGGAATTTAAATATTGCTTAACTGAGAAGGCCCCCCCACCTACATATAGCGGGCATCGTCATAAGTGCAACTGTTTTCGACACACACATCTAATTGTTAGAAAAGACGTTCTAGCCTGACAAAAACAGGCTCAGCCACCGCGCTGTTAAAGATATAAAAATTACAGAAGAAACCAGAAACTAATGGAATAGTAAACATCGTCATTAACAAAACTTGCGGAAATAGCAGAAAGTGCACTTTCACTTATTGTAGAATTTCACATATTGTTGTCATAGCTCAGGCGCACTACACGCGTCGAAAATAACGACCGAGTAGCCAGGCCACGTATTCTCAATACTACTTTGTTTATAAATGTCGCTTCTTATTGATCACATGCCTAACGAATGAATACGTATATATAACACCCGAATGGCGGACGCTTTTCATGTAGACACATACCTTAAAAGCTTTTTTTAAGCTACGTGAGCTTCCTGCTGAGGCTTTAGCTTATATAGTTGCGGTGTCCTTAGCTCTCCAACGTGAGCGGCAGGCCAAACAAGAAGCGGGGCGTGAAAACAACACAAAGCTGTTTTTTTTTTTTTCAGAAAAGAGCTGAAACACGGTGACGCGTATAAGGTGCAGCTGGGGAAATGTACTACGCTACAACTGAAAGCGTTTCATTTACGGGCATGCGTGACCTGTTTTTATATAAATATTTGTTTGAGACAGGTTGTCCATGTGGCCTAGTCCATAACAGCTTCTTTGTCAGGGAAGCAGTACAGCGCAAGTATAGGACGGTTAGAATAAACAAGCAAGCTATAAGGCAAGAGCAGTATAGACAAACATGAAGAAGAAAAAAATAGAGTGGAACGCGCTCAAGCATAGTTCACATCACGTTCAAGTTAGACTTCCTTTCTTTAATGTAATTAAATAGCTGCGCATCATTTCGTAAGAATTGACCTTTTGTATGCCTTCCGTGTGTAAACAATCTTAAGTGCACTGCTCACGTAAGTGCTTTGTGATTTAGTGCTTTGCTTAAGTGCATTGCCCTCGTATACGTCATTACAACTGAAAGTCACTTGAAAAAGCGAGCTCTGACGAATATAACATCGTTTTTTTTTCTCGTTACAAGTGCTGAAATTGCCATACGAGAAGCTGTATTTATGTTACTGACTGTTGCTACCACAATGCGTCATTAGCATCCCCCCCCTCACCCCACGCCTTTCTACGCGAGCAGTGGGAACGGGAAACATTGTTTAATAATGCGGGAAGAATGAGGCGCTAGCGATTAATGAGTCGTGCTTGGTGAATTAATCTCTCTTTTCACACATCGTTAATGCGGTGTTTCCAGTGTTCGCTTAGAAATGCATGACAATTCTGTTAGAAAGAAAAATACAGCTTCCGATACTGGCCAATTTATGCGCCATTTATCACGTGACCCCACCTGAAGATACTTTGTGTTTGCGTAGTTTCACAATTTCATCCCAGCTTTCCACCACACTTTTGTGGTATCTAAGGCTTTTGCATTATTCATTATAATCTCCACGCAGAGTAGTATACGGGCAGCTGCAAGTATGTTCAAAGGGCGACGTTCATACACAAAGAAATTGATCATTCCCTTTTTGCCGCCGAGAGACACACATTGTTTCGACGTGTTGCTTTCTTTTCTCCTGCGAATATTCGCTAAATTTATTCTAATTTGTGGATCCGCTGTGCTGTAACGGTAATGCCCCAGTCCGCACTGTATGTGATATACAAGGCCGCATGCTTGCAAACACATGAATACACACATACGCAAACAAATAGGCGAAAAAAAGTTAACGCGATTACACACATACATGCACACACAAAGCGTACGCATATGGAGCGCTCACTGCTGCAAATCGGTATTACCGGGGATGCCCACAACAGGGACAGCTGGTAGAGTGAATTATGACTACGAGCGGGCGCGCATAGGCTGTCTAGTCCATGTGGTTAGGGTCACGCTCCAGACGGCCCGCATACCGAACTTCGTTCCGGAAAAGTGCCCGCTGCTTTCCCACCCGTGGGTCACATTCGAACGGGTCTCGATGTTGTTTATTGTGGGGAAACATTAGACATATCATCTTTCTTCCAGTGAGTGTGATAGGGTCACCGTCAAATAGCATCAATAAGTCTGACTGAATTTATAACACACTGCCTAAATTCGGGGCTGGGGTAATGTTACCTTGTGATAAACTTCGCACACAGTACTGGACAGTAACATTGAAAGACATTAATCCCGCCGCACTGTCGAGGCGACCGTGAAGTTTCCCTGTCAAGTGCGAAGTCAGGTGTACGAATTCATAGCCGTGGCGCCTGCATTTCATGGGCGTCCGCCGCGTTGGAGCAGTGGTTATGCCTAACCCAAATGTCGCGGGTTCGATTCCAGCCGCGGCGGTCACGTTTCGATGGAGGCGAAACGCTAGATGCCCGTGGACTGTTCTATATCAGTTCACGTTAAAGAACACCAGATGGTTGAAATTTCCGGAGCCCTCCACCACGGCGTCTATAGTCATATCGTGGTTTTGGGAGAAAAAACCCCATATATTATTATTATTTCATCGAGGGTGAACAGCTGTATGTATAGATTTAGGTGCACGCTAGACAATCCCGGGCGCTCGAAATCATTTGGAAATCTCCATTGTGGCATGCCTGACAAGTATATCCTCGTTTGGCACGTGAAACCGCATAATTGTCACAGAGCATTTTCCATTTGCCTATCACGCTGAAGGCAGGACCGGCGGCTCCGAAGTTTTCCAGACGGTGTGGGCAAAAGAAGCATGAAGTCACAAGCATCCTCAATACCGCAAAGTTGCTACTGAAGCTATATGATAAACCACGTGGGTTTCATGACGGCTGGTACCAAAATGTGAAGGGCTTCGATTGTTATCACTGTCAGAGCATATGCAGTCGGACGAGAGACTTAAGGGGCTTGATGCTTCGTTTGGTCAAAAAATTTGATTTTTAGATTTAGCAATCATCTGATAGAAATTTTCTTTATCTTTAAAGAAATGATTCATATTTGGTAATCGTGGTTTCAAAAATAAATTTTCGTTTTTTTCTTTGACACGTTGACAAGAAATGTGGGTGCACCTCGACGCAATCTCATCGTTTTTCTCAAAACAACGATTTTGGAGCTTTGTGTATCTTTTTCTTGGGAACTAAAGGACATAAGCAAACAAAACTTTTCACATCTGATAAACAGTGGCTGTTAAAAAACTGGAACTAGACTCAGTGGCGTAGGCAGATTTCTATTTTTTTTAGTATCCACAAAACAATTCATCAGTGGCAATTTTCGAACATCGACCAAAGTGGGAAAAAAACGTAACAAATCTAGGTTTTGTTGTACGCTCAAAATTTAAAGTCTACTTCTGTAAAGCGTCAGTTGCTACCTTTGACCAAAGTGCAAGGCTCTGCAGTTATCAGTTCCTCAGAAAAAAAAACGTATGTATAAAAAAACAAACAAACTAGGAAAGCAAAATAAAAAACACTAAATACATTTTAAACTAATTTTGAACTCGAATGCTACCTATGTCTATCTCTAAATTCCTTGCAAATTCTAAAGCCATAGCTTTTATTGCTGTTTCTTTACAGCCAGATTTAGAAACTCAATTTCATTGTCTCACCACACCTTAATAATGGCTTTTCAAGTCGTATTACAAAGATGCGGGAGGGGCATTCATTTTGAAAAAAGAGTTCATTATCCTGATATTTCAGTATCCTCCTTATCCAACTAACGCCTGACGTGAAAAACAACATTCTCTTCTTCGAAAGTCGTCAGCAGGTTCATCCTGCTGCAAAAGGCACCTACGGCAGTCGAACGACAGACTAAATGGCAGGACCAACATCGACCTCCCAGCACATTTGAACGAGTGCGGCTGCAAGTCTTTCATATGCCGGCACTAAAGTAACCTCCAAGCAAAGAATTCTGTTCACATTCGATGGCAGTATGACCAAACTCACAGGGTGACCAAACTCACATTCACCTAAGACGACTCGAATGCGAAAGTCATCTTTTTCTTCTCAGTCAATGCACTGATGCTGCCCCGCTACCCTTAGAGAGCTTTCCCCACCTAACGTGGTTTAGCACTGCCTACAGGATCTGAGGCACCTCACCTGTTTTCGCACTGCCTCCGTGATTGGACCACCTTTAACCAAGCTACGACGTTATGTGATGACGTCACCAAGTGACGTTAGGTCACGTGACGTCATGACGTCACAAAACTAAGCGATCCGTGACGTCATGATATTTGCATCACTCGTCTTCGACGCCGACAGTAAATTTTTGCGTTTGATGAGGCATCTAAGGCTCTTGCTTAAAAAAAATATATCTCCACCACCATGTCATTGTTACATTGTGGGCCAGAAGCGCACGTAAAGAGTTTCACCGTCGCCTACTTCCACTTTTGCGCAGGTGGCGCTCTTGTTTTGGTCCTGATAAACCTGTGTATTTAGGTAACGCCCGACTAGTGTCCCGATTTTCGCGTTGCATTCGCTTCGTCGCGCCAATTTTATGCGCACATTGTTTCTGACTTGCAAAGCTTTGTACCGTAGTAGGACAAGTAACCGACTGATGAGGCCGTAAAGTCGTGAAACGACCGCTGATGGCAAAGTTGCCAGATGCTACCGAGCTAACGAGCGAATAAGCATCACAAAAGAAGCCCCCCAAACCGGCACGAATTTTGCGAGGAAGTCAAAAAGAGTAGGAAGTTAGATAAATTTTCCATTCCTGAAAATATTTTTAATTGCTGTAAAAAAAATGTCACTCAAATACTACGGGGAGTTGAAAAAAATCACTCTAATTATATTGCGCAGCGAAAATATGCGCAAATATGAATGAAAGAACGTATTCATTGTTATCATTGTCTCCAGGGTAGTCTCCATTCGGTTGAATGCACGTTTGCCAGTTCATGATTGCCGTCCGTTGTTGATTCCCTCAAGTTATCTCTGACTTCAACAATCAACTACTCAAAGTTATCTACAAACACGCTAAGTGACCGACAAACGCGCAATTAGTGAACGTGATTATCACTAAAATAACTATATTTGCTGGAAAAGTGGAAATAAGATTAAAAAACGCTACAAGCGACAGGAAAATTCTACAAGCGACTCTGCGAAAAAAATCACCGCCCAAGCATTCCGTACAAATGGTTAACCGACGAAGCTGAAATGTGCGGCCCCGGTGTTTAGCAGTGGGTTCAACCCGACGCTGCACTGAAACCTTCCACAATTATCGTTGCCAGGTTGTGGTCGAACCACAGGCGGTCACAGACGTCGCAGCCGAAGCCAAAGTGACGCTGGAGAAACTCTCGCCCAAAGCGGGGGTTCGCCCCGGCGCACGCGCTCCCGCAATCACGTCGACGCTGTTCTGCTCGCAACGCCGTTTCTTTGGCGCGCCAGAGGAGGGCGCGCCGTGGCTGCAAGCGTTTGACCTTGCAAGCGTCGTACACAAGCTCGCGCGCCATTGGCGCGCGAGCTTTGGTACGACGCTCAGAACCACGTAACCGATAGCACAGCCAATGGAGACCGCTCGTGACACAGATGCCGAACAGTTTTTCGTTTCTCCTAGCCATATACAGCTTTCGCTGTAAAAAGAAGCCCAAATCTGCTTATTATAATCGGAACTGGCAAACGGAACTGGGTGATGGTGACCAACGAAGCGTTATTTGGACAATAACCACCTGCCGTAACCCCGACATTGAATCGACTCACGTGGCAGTCTCTCGCACAATTACGCCACGTACGTACAACCACAAGGACAAACAAGGAATCAACGCGCACAAGCAATACACGTCATTTATCGGGATAACACTGTTTTGTTGCGGAAACTGCGCTTAGCGACGTGCATATTCAGCTCTTGGCGTCACCAGTCATCGCCTAGTTTGTTGGGCTAGTTGGTCTATAATTGTTATAACTATGTTCTAAGTTCGATCTTTTTTCCCAGCTTCGTTGCTTCAGAAGTTAGATAAGTAATCCTGCCTAGTTTGGCAATGAAGCAGAAAGCCAGTAGTGTGACCCGTCGGCATAATTTTACTCTGGCTAGACTTAGCTGGGACACTGTCCTTGTGTGTGTGTGTGGGGGGGGGGGGGGGGGGGGCGTGCGTGCATACCCTATAAGCCTAACCGCAAGAAGTCATCTCGCGGGGGGAGGGGGGGGAGATGTAGTTCCTTACATAGGCAGCACCGATACAGCGCACGAACATAAGCTCTAGATGTGTGACACAATGGACGCTCGCTTTCAGCTAAGCCACGGGAAGGAAGCCGATGCAGCATTCATAGCAAGCTCTTGTTCTGAAATCGAACTTGTCAGATAAGCGACATCGTTATCAGACGTCGCCTGAAACGGCAAGCGAAGTGGGGGCAGGTAAGCTGCTTTTTTCGCAGTAAAAGCTTGAAAAACATAGAATTCGACCTCCCTTCGTTTTCATGCTTTCTTGCCAAGGATGCGCCCCGCATACTTTATATTTTCGCGCAGTATTCTCGCTTTTCTGCAAAGTATCGAAGATGGCACAACCAGCCTGCCATATTATATTGACGCGAAACCAATGTTTATCTCCGTCTTAGATAAGCGAAAGCTTGTGCGCTATGGAAAGAAAAAGTGCTGAAACATCCACCTTCCAACAGCTGGAGAAAAGCAACTATCCCTGTGAGGGCAATGCTCGACGAATGGAGTTAGCGTGGCGGTCGCACTGTTACACACACTACACTTTGCACTCTCATAGACGTCGGGGCACATGAAGCGCGCGAGCGCAGGCGTGAGCACCGAGTTCGTTTGCAGCTGTCTGTAGAGTACCGCCTGTTCTCTGGTGAGCTGCGGGTGTGGGTCCGGCATGGAGCGACGTGCGCTCCGGTACCATTCCAGCACATCCGCGTAGCTCGTTACCAGTTCGGCTTCTTCTTCGTCGTCTTCATCGTCGGTGGCTACTCCCTCCGCTACGACGAGGGACGCTGGTGCCACCACGCGGCGAGTAAGACCTCGCGCAGCGGCGTTCGCCGTCTCATTGCGGTTTGGGGAGTTGCTCCCGAAGGAGTAGCCTTGATGCGCCGGGAACCATCGGAGACGAGTCCGCAGTCCGTCTGTGCACTGTCTGTCACTGCACTTCACCACGCGCACCGCACTGGCACACACATTATTTCTGCCGTAGTGCCGGACCGCTGTGCGCGAGTCGCTCAGGATCGTTGTACACTTGTTGTCGGCGAGGGCCAGCGCAATGGCGGCTTCTTCCGCCTGATGCGCTTGCTTCGCACGGACGCTGCAAGCACTGTAGATTTCGCCCGTTGTGGCGCGTATTGCTACGGCCACGTATGTGTCTTCTTTGTCTTTGTATTTAGCGGCATCCACGTATAAGGCGCCGTTATCGTTGGCGTGTGCTTCAGTGAGGGCCTTGGCTCGCTAACTCACGTGTTGTGGGATTGTAAACTGAATCCGGAAGAGGCAGCGGCCTACCCAGGCAGACTGCCAACGGACATTGCCAGTGCCGTAACGGCTCAGGACTTAGAGCAACAGCTACAGGCGGTCCAGCGGATCGAGACAGCTCTCGCTCGCCAAACGCGTGGGGAAGCACCTGACGGGACCCAGGGGCGACAGCCTCGTGGAGAACGTTGGGTTCCCCGGCGTAAGCGTCGAGACGCAACTTGATGACTGCATATAGTCGGGTAGCAAGAGGGCCCTGCGTGGCACCCTGCTACCTCCGCCGGTGCTTTAATAAAGTTCACTTCTCTCTCTCTCTCGACGAATGGAATGTAGAAATACATCTTCATTCGCAGATGGCACTAACGTTATCCGGCTCCAACATGTGTGTGGAAGGTACGTGTAGTCGTTGTCGTAGAATACCTTCCAGCAGTGTGTACTATATGAAGGGCCTAGGGCAGTTTGATTTCGGCATACTCACTGCTCACTGTTTTGGCTTTTAATTTGTTGACGCTCCCTAAATTAATGCCCTGCGATATGATCGTGCCACATCGTGCAGATGTGCTTCCCTTACCTTTTTTATTTGTCCCCTTTTATGTGAACATTGTTACAGTGAGCCTTTCGCATCATGTAACCTTAAAAATACTGTGCATTCTTCACATTAGAATTGCTTAAATATGCAGGCATATGTTTAAAGTACGGAATTTAATGGGGGCTTCGCCTTCATCGATGCTACAGTCTATAATATTATGGTTCTTTACAGCGGTTAATATTCCACGGTACAATTCGCGGTTTGCAACCGTAGTGCTGCCTGTGGTTAAATTCCCCCCTTGACTTCTTGACAGCGACAGTGATGCACCACCTGTTAAGTAATGAAGCAACATTTGACCGATGTCGCTGCAGCTACAATCAATTTTTTTGAGTGCGAGACTGATATTGAAGCATGTCTACGCAGTCAATCATGGCAAGTATTCATGGGCATTTAATATAAATAATAAACAAGTTTTAAATTAGCACCATCCAATGTCTCTCTTCTCATTTTCCCATGTTGTGCTCTGTTTATAGATCTCGAAATTAAGGTGTTTCACATGCCACAATCACGACGTAATGACAAGGCGGTGTTTTCAGCTTTGAGCTTCATGATACTACCCTAAAAGTGTATACCAGCGGGATAAGGAAAGATACGAGAAGAACAGCGAAGCAGAAAGAAAACGCACTCTGAAGCTTAGTGTGGACACTGTATGCTGCCAAATTAAGCGTCATATGCGCATATGACCCGCACGTTGTGGAAATATTGAGGCGGTTTCAAGCAACTTATGACTCTCGGTCTTTATTTCGTGTCCATAGGAATCAAGATCATCAGTTTTCATGTATAAGTTACGGTTTTCTCGAGGTGTTTATGACTTAGAGGTGAGTTCTTCATCATTTGGTCGGATTCGACGCTAGGTTGTTAAGGTTGTTAAAATCATATCGCTGTAGGGACGAATGATAAGGGCATCGCATATTCATGTACCTGAAGGTATACAAACAGCGAATGAAAAAAGGCGCCTCGCGCTTTTTATGTTTGCAGCACATACCTCGAGCTAAAACATTATTATGAATTCGCGCTTATGGCGAATTCATACTTGAAATGCGAAAAGAAAGCGAAAACGCCAGAGCAACCCGAAAAGCGTGTCCGCGGGCGTCGAAAATGTTCACATTTATTCCCGCCCCTCTGAATGTCGATGCCGCCTACACCACTTCCAGAATCCGTTACATTTTACCCGCTTCTTGAGAATTTAATTTTTGTAGAGAACTCAAGTTATGCATGCGAAACGCGAAAATAAAACACTTTTCACCGTTTCAAACCCTCGTTTTGGGGAGATACACCAGCAGAAACTGCATAAGCGGACACACTCGCAGCGGCGAATTCGCCGGTTTGTGTAAATGCGATATTCGTTGGTGCACACCTACTCTACGCTGCTGCACCTCCTGCGCATTCCATTCTTTTCGGCAATCTTAATCACAACCAGGCTTTCTCAAAACGCGTCCTTGTCGAGGCTGTGAACTTTGTCGTGCTGCCCGGTTAGTTTGCGATTGCGCCTATGCGAACCACCGCCGACACCTTGGCTGCCATGTTGCGACCGGTTGTTTACATCACGTGGTTTATAAGCTAGCGCAACCAAAGCACAGCTTCCCGTGAAGCTGAAAGTCGTTACGCTATTGCGTGGCGGAGAAATCGGTCTCGCACCGATTTTTTCGTGTCGGGTTCA
>JALIZH010007461.1:0-10912 GCA_030522465.1 Rhipicephalus appendiculatus
ACAGGCTCGTTTATTTGCCTGTATTTGAGTGCTTCGCAGAAGAACACAATGTAGATTACTTGTGGAATACGTTTAAAATAAGGTACTTGAATTTTCAGAGCGGTTTATACCGAGGATTGACTCGACTAGGCTTAGGAAGCGTAAAAAACCATGTGTGACTTACAGTATTCTGAAACTAATTAAGAAACGAAGGCGGGTATTCAAGATACAAAAAAAAACGAAAGGTAAAGTTCATTACGAAAAACTACAGAAACTAACACGCGAGTAAAAAGAAGCGTCAGAAAATGCAAAGCAGCATTTCTTGAAACGATTAAATGAAAACGTGGGACTAAATCCTAAACATTTCTGGCAGTATTTAAAGGGACACTAAAGGTGAAAGCGATTTTTCGCGTATTAGTTAAGTACAATTTCACAATCCCGAAAACACCACTCTTACCGCGACACGACGCTTGGTAAGCGAGAAAACACGCGAAAAGAAATTGCGGGTGGAGACGTCACCTTGATATTCCCGCACCAAACACCGTGACGTCATAGATTCTGAAGGCGTCTACTGAGTCCTACGTAGCTTCTAATCAATAAAAATGAGGTGCATTGTCATCTGTGGGTGCCATAGACTTAGCATACGAAGTTTCAGAAAATTTCATCGAGCCAATGTCACGAAAATACGAAAAATACATTTGGAATCTCTGACGTCACGCGCGCAGATATCGGCGCCAAATTTAAAAAAATAAAACTTCAACCTTAATTTTCTCCGCTAATAATGAACCTATGATAATGAAACATATGACATTAGAGTTCTCAGAGTGCATTTTGTCAACCTAAACCAAGTCATTGTTTCACTTTAGTGTCCCTTTAAAGGGACGTGGGTCTGATCCTGTTGGAATGAATTAACTAATTTTCAATGGACACACTCTTTCTGACAATGCGGAAAAAAGCCACGTGCTTAAATAATTACTTCCAATATCTCTTTCCTCCCAAGTCTACATTGAGCTCACCTTTTGCCAAGTAGTTGTGT
The DNA here is from genome assembly GCA_030522465.1 of Rhipicephalus appendiculatus. Lineage (NCBI taxonomy): Eukaryota > Metazoa > Arthropoda > Arachnida > Ixodida > Ixodidae > Rhipicephalus > Rhipicephalus appendiculatus. The sequence goes on from JALIZH010007461.1 coordinate 1,016, forward strand.
TCCTCTTATGCAACTACACGAAATTAGTGTTAGTGTAACAATCCCTTGGATTGCGCGAGTTCGTCCATTATTAGAGAAAGCTTTAAAAGCGCAAAAGACGTCTTCGTCGTTTGCGCTTTTCGAGTTTTCTCTAGTGTTAGTGGCATTGAGGCCTTGCTCGGGAATCTCGACGAAAGTAAAGCTACCGGTCGTGATGGTGTTTCTCCAAGAGTTCTAAACTAGTGTGCTCACCCAATTTCGCTTTACTTTGATCTAATCTTTGAAAAATCGTTATGAACTGGCCAGTTGCCGCAAGATTCGAAAGTAGCAAATGTAGTCCCGATTCACAAGAGAGGCTGCAAAAAAGACGTCGCGCATTATATACCTATTTCACTTACATCGGTATCGTGCAAGATTATTAAGCATATAATATGCAAGGCTACAATGAAGCATTTATTAGATTACGAATTAGTAACGAAGACTCAACACGGTTTTCGTAAAGGCTTTTCATGTACGACCCAGCTTCTGAAGTTCTATAATGACCTAGTATCTGCAATCGATTTAGGTGGGCAAACAGACTACATCTTTCTAGATTACAGCAAAGCCTTCGACACTGTTTCCCATCCTCTGCTCCTTGGAAAATTACGAGTACTAAATATAAATCAAAGAATTGTAAACTCGATTGAGAATTACCTGTCACAACGCCGCCAATGTGTTGTTTTGAATGACATTAAGTCGCATTTTCTTGAGGTCGCGTCAGACGTCCCACAGGGATCTGTGCTGGGTCCTCTCCTATTTAAAATTTTTATTAATGACATTAACATGGGCATAAACTCAAGTATACGTCTATTTGCTGATGACTGCGTTATGTACAGAAAATTTCAAAATAAACATCATGTCAAAGAATTACATGCTCATCTAGAACGTATTCATCAATGGTGTCTTAAGTGGCACATGAATTTAAACAGTAATAAGTGCGTCCATGTGTGTTTCACAAAGAAAAAATATTTAATGCAAATTACCATTTAAGGGGAAATAATTTGGATAAAAAATGTAGGTACATATATCTGGGTGTGTTACTGTCGCACGATTGTTCCTGGAATGCACATGTGGATTTGTCGTTGCCAAAGCAGCGGTAGCATTGAACTACAATAATAGCACCAAAAAACGCGCAACGTGTGTGTAACGAGACTGGTTCTCGGAATACGTAGGACTCCATAGGAAATACATGACAAGCATATGAGTATGCACCGAGTAAAGAATCAAACCCACAACTAGCAAAGTGTGCTTGGCCTTCCGAAGGTGTAAAGTATCGACCCATCGACCTCCAAAGTATACAGGGACCCGATTCTTGAACCTTTAAGGTGTGCAGTGATTCAAATACTGAACCTCCGGAGTATACAGAGAGTCGAAACCCAAACGTTCAAATCTCATAAGGCACTCAATCGATGGTCAGTAGTGGTTGCGGAAATGTGAGGCAGTGATCTAGCAGTGATCACAGGGGAGAATGAAGTTGAGAAATTAGTAAAATATTGACGCGTGCTTAAACGCCATTAGCACTTCTGTATAAGTTTTGCGTTCTGAGACCAATAAAACATGACTGTATTTTTTTATACATCAGAGTAAAAGCCAAAAACCGAAAACGCTGAAGCACATTGTCTAGTTATGCTTCAGCATGTGAAGTATCAGTGCCCACATAAAACAGAGAGATTTCCGAATTCAGAAGTAATGTGTCTGTAGTATATACACGTAAAACGTCATGTAGCGACCACACAAAACACTTTTACGTTGGAAAAAAACTACAAATAATTATCGAACTTTACTACCAGAGACATACCGAAGTACGGACCTTCATGCAACACATTCCTCAAAGGTGGCCTGCAACAAAAATATTTTAGGCCAGTAAACTTCACAAAACCATGCGTACCTTTACAAAGAAAGCATCTGGTATGACAGTTGGGGAGAGGTGAAGGAAGAACAGAAATGATGCCCTGCTAGAGGAGCAACGATCGCGCTCCACTGGTACTAATAAGCCCGAAATTATTCAAGAATTTGCATCTATAACAAGTTTTGCCTCTAAAGAAGGTTCAAATATTTGGCCTACCGGCCGACGTAAACTTATGAGCAGTCAGACAGTTTCGAACTCATTCGATTATTTTGACGGCTTTTCTTTTCTTTTTTTACAAGGGGCACATAAAATTTTGTGAACTGCACGCCTTAGCTGTGTGAAGTAGTGCAAATTTACGAACAGCTGTTTGAATATACCCCTTTAAGGAATGTAGGCGTTTTCTCCCGTGGTGTACTTGATAAAGGACTGGAGTACTTGGCGGCATAAACACCGTTTAATGCAAACGAGTCAATTTGCTGTTCACAATTGACAAATCATTCATGATACACTGCGTCTCTACCATGCGTGCTGAAAAACTTACGACGAGCTTGCAATGAACCAGGAATGATTCACGCAAGTGTGATATTATTCTGGCATTTTATGTTCTACCTGCAAGAAAACATTATTCGTCATATTTTTATTGCGATATCAATTGTATGGACAGTATCGACGGGTCTTCGCCGTCGCCGTCATGTCCCGTACAACGTCCAAATCAATAAGATACCCCAGCGCATCGTAAGTTCTATCCGCGAGAAATAGCGTGTGAGTGGGGGCGACGAACGCGGCTGAAGTAGAGATCGAACGAGCCGGCCCATCTCTGTCGCTCGGAGACGCATGCCATAAGATTCCCCCAGCCTGTTAGACTGGCCGTAGAATGCTCAAACAGAGAGGAAATGCCCCGCCTGTCTTTAACGAACATGAAAAGGCACTAGGAATGTTGCTCGAGCAACAACTGTGAGCATTGATTGTGCTGGTGCGGTCGCCATCGCTGGCGCGCGCGCTATCTCGGCAGCCATCAGCGGGCGGCTCGACACGGCTCGTATACCCTTCTACGTGCTGCGCTCTCAACGCGAAGAGACTGTGCGAAAAGTGTCTCTGGAGTGGCTGTATTCTCTTACACTAGCATCTTGTACAGTTGCGTGAGATCGGATCCAAAAGAGTTAGCTGCCAGCCTCACTTCGCATAACATTAGAATTTTTTTGCTACTCGGTTCATTGCTTCATCCTTGTGGTGAAGCTGTGACTTTTCTTCCCGTACAGAGGAATCTCCTAGCATAGTATTGTCCCTAACATGGTAAGTTCTTTCGTGCAAGTATTTATTAATAGCGCGTTTCCTTATGTTTACGTCACAATAGTGAGAATACCAATGCGCGCAGTGAAGGGCCTTGGAAATATATAACATTGTGCTGATCACATTCGCCATTCGCATCAACAGCCTGAATCAGCAAGCATTATTCTTACCACTGGTTTTGTTCACGTTCGCATTATAGAAAACAAGGGCAGGCCGACCTGGTTTTTTCTAAGGAAAAACCTAACGAAGCGAGATTGAGTCACGCATCACCTGATTTATTTAAAGTGGTGGAGACACCGGGTGAGTAAGACAGCAATCTCGTCAACTGCACATTACTTTTCTGTGAACAATACAATTTAGTTATAATGAGCGTATACGGGCAACCAATGTCTTGGGTGTCTATATGAGGCCTTCCGAAGTCAAATAAGAAATACTAACATTCCTTTGTTGGTGGTCTCATTCAATGCGAAAAATGGGCCGTTCCAGGCAACAGCGCCATTATCAAAACTGCATAAGTACGCAACGTCATATCGCCCATTTGCCGCTTGCTGACTTGCCTTTTTCCAGCATTCGCTTCCAGGATACTTTTCCCTGACGTCACCACATTGTGGCAACATATCTCTGTGCTTGTATGCTCAGCCGTAACACAATGGTAAGCGCCTGTTGCTCTGCAGTGCACCGTGTCACCTGTTCAAAAGTGTGTAATACCGATGTCACACAACCCACTGCTGATCGCGATTAAGCCCGATTAGAATCAAATGTCTCCACAGTAATGCCTTCCTTATTCAGTTTGCGTAAGTTAGTCATTCACAAAAAATAAATTCGATCTGGATCAGGCTCGATCGCGATCAAAAGTGACCGTTTGGCACTGGTATAAGTTTGACTCAGTGGCGTAGCCAGAAGGTGGCACACCAGGCTCGTGCCCCTCCCCCCCCCCCCTCATTGTTTTTTTTTTCTTTTTTGTCCAGCATACAGAGCACAATATGACACTCAACCACATCTGCCCCCCGCCCTCCCCCCCCCCCCTTCAGAAAAAATTCTGCCTACGCCCCCGATGTGACTGCATGCAGTTCCAATATCCCAACTCTGCATAAATGATTTCGTGAGATCTGGTGAGACATGTAAAAGTCAGGACTATGATCTCCCTGCCGCACATCACGCCACACCTGTAGCGTTGCTTTTTTATCTTTTTACCAAGGGATCATTGCCATAGCCTTTAGGCTGCGATCGGTCAAGGCAAAAACAAAGGTACCACGGTTTCAGAGCTGAGGCTTAGTCACGGTGCCATCGGTGAGATTTGCATAGAAGTGTCAAATACAGCTTTGGTAGAAAGTGGCTTCCCTAGTTTACGAAACGCCACTCCGCATGCAACCGTTGTTTCTTGTTTAGTTTGACAACGTACATTCAGAAATAGGTAGAAAGGAGTAGATTCGCTTCATTAGACAAGCAGATGCCACATGGGAACACTGCCTTTCGTCTTTGAGGAAGTAAAAAGAAGGTTTAAGGAAGGTGGACAAAATTTGAGGGAATTATTCAGGCTGGAAACGCGGCAAGGCCTTGAAACTGAGTGCCGGTCTCTGTGTGATACAGTAACAAGCTGACTTGAATGCATGATCACGTCTATGATTCCCATATCGACATTTACACTTCCCTGCATAGTAGCAGCGATGGCATCTATGGCAGTGCTTAGGGGCCTTCATTTCGCCCAAATACTGTGGTACCCAAGTATTTGCTCTATTCTCACCGTTTTCATTAATGTCCCCATTCCCAAGCTGGATCACCTACTCGCAACGTAAGAGCAACACCTGGGTAGATGTGGTCCTCCCATGATCCTCTGTTATTCGCCAAACAGCAGCACCGATAAGCGTGCAAAAACGGAACCGAGATAGTTCATTCTTGCGCATGACGTCTTATTCGCGCCCAGAGTACCGAAAAACACAAAACACCGTATCCTCCGGTCAAACGCTTTAATTGATGCTTAGGTCAGAGGTAATAGACATTACCGTTATCATTCCCATACGTTCGTTGAATGAATCGCATTCTTAACAAATTGATTAAAGCTTACAATTTACAATCCTTTCAATATCACTATTTTCCGTTTCCATGTACCCGAATAATATCAGGCTGCAATAGATATTACATTATATTGTTTAAAGCTGCACAATTTTCTGCAGGATTAATCAGCAGACGTAGGTTTATTCGGGAGACCTGAAAAAATCTCTGAAACTTTTACTGAGCTTGCGTGTTCATGTATAAATTAAAGAACGCTTGGAAGCGCTCAAGACGCCGCGCGCGGGTACGCGTCTGTTTCATGTTTTGCGCCTTGCGCACGCTTTTGCTTTTTTCGCAAAAAAAACAACAAGGCAGATATTAGCAAAAAAATAAATGCTTTCTTTTGGGGTTACTTGAAGCGAGGAACAATATAAAGTTAATATTTTAATTCGAGCAAGAATAAGAAAGCTGCCTATTTAAAGTTAATTAATTACGCTTAGTCATGAAAAAATACAGGTTGTATGTACACACGACTACAACTAATATAAAACAGGCAAAACTTTCGTTGGGCTCGCACGATGTCCGTTGTCGCCGTCGTCGTCGTAGGTCCCCGTCGGAACAGCTGCGGCGCCGCTCCCGAAACCCTCTCTCAGGAAGCGTATCGATCAAGGTCATGACGTCATGCGCAGAACCGTTCGTAGAGCGCACGCAGCACGCATACCGACCGCGCACAGGTGTATCGCTGTGACGGCGCCGCTCCCGAGCTAGCGCACGACGTCATGCGCAGAACCGTTCGCAGAGCACACGCAGCGCGCATACCAACCACGCGTAGGTGTTGCGCCGGCGCCGCCGCTTGTACCTAGAGCGCTCATACAAGCCGTGTACAGCGCGCTGCATTGCTCACAAGTCGCTCGTACTTACACCGTGCAGCACTAGTGCATTGATCAATGGCGCTACACTTAGTAAAATTGAAAGACGTAGGCTGGCTTCCAAGGAGCTTCGTGCCATTATCAGCATTCACTTCAGGGATAGGCAGTATTTTTTTCGAAATCGTGGTCCAGGTTAGCTGGGACAGCTGGTATATATATACTTCAGGCTGAGGTAATGAAGTAAGTCACGATGTGACAGCGCGTTTTTTTTTTGTTTTTTTTTTAATAAGCGAGCGCTCATGCAGGTTAGAGCAGCCGTGCACAAACAGAGATGTCGAGCTCCAGGAAAATAAAATCGAGAAGTTAAGCATGGCAGAGATCCCTTAAATAACGGGACTCTTGGTACCCCCAAAGATACCCGTATTTGCTCCAATGTCAACGCACCGCAAGGCACATATATACAACAGTGTCATTTTGATGAAAGCAACAGCACCGGTGGTCTGCACAGGCAGCAGAAAACTATACGCGCAAGTCGACGTCGATTTTTCGTAGCTTGTCGTGGCATAGTGTGCGGGGGTAAGAAAGGATGTGAGATCGAGCTTCAGAATGCAGGCTAGAGATACGGAATACTCTAACAGCAGCGGCGCACTTCTGTACCCGTTCTTTTGCGAAAGCAGGTTATGCCCCATGAAACAGAATGTCCGGCTTTCATCCAGCGAGCGTCTTCGCTTACATCCCACGGCATTAAAAACGCATGTAACCGAGTGATGAAGTCGTGTGGGTTCTGGCGCCAAATTCAAAAATTGTGTTACCTATGATCAAAAGTGATGTGGCTCCCCTTCAAAATTAACTTTGCCCAATTCGAGCACAATACCAAGTGATCCCGCCATGTTACGTAAACAAGGTACTACACAAGAACCTTTTTGCACGGTCACATTCGAAGTGCTGACGTCATATGGCAATGTCAGGTGACAGGGACGTCAAAATAGCGGTCACGTCCAGATACGATGCTCTCGCATTTAGTGAGCATAAGGAGACGTAAGTGTTTCTGTACTCGTGGGGCACTCGTTTCAAACACGATGCGCGCCACATTTATAGACATGTCTTGTTACCACCACTGCGGCCGTTGTGTCACTTAATCCTTGCCTATATTGGATAGCCAACGTGGTAACATGATGTAGAAGCTTCTACAGGGTGTTTCAAGAAATGTGTGAAAATTGTCGAGCGAAATTGTTGCCCTCAAGTGAATAAACCGCGTCAGTAAACCACGTCACAGCAAGTTTTAAAGTGCAATAGCAGAGGCTACCAAAAGCACGTTTTCCTTTGACCTTGCTTTCAAATGTTGCTGATCAAATGACTGCGAATTTAAAATACCCCCCCCCCACCACCACAAAAAAAAAACAGAAGAAAGAAGACCCCATGGAAGTATCGTCGTCATTCCATACGTTCATGAAGTGTCACACAACCTTAAAGGGCCAGTAAACAGGCTGCGACATTTTTTTACATCCCCCAAACAAGCTCGCCACTTCGTACAGTAGACCACGGCAATCCCGTTTTCCGAATATTACAGCGCTGCGCGCCGCGCAGGCCCTCCATTTCGAAAAACAATTCCCGCGCTGCTTTCCTGCGCCTGACCAATCCTCCTTGTACGCGCAGTGACGCAAAGTCGAAATCGGCGACTCGACGCGGCACTAAGCTCGATGATTATTCATTTGCCCTACGAAACGGCGCCTTGGCCCTGCGGTGATGCAGTTTTGGCCGCGCAGTCCGCAGTTTCATTTTCCTGTGCTGCCCTCTGCCGTTTTGTAGAGCCCGAGACTACCGGGAGAAGCGGTATTGCCAGAAAAAATTCTCCGAGATATAAAGGCTAGATAAGGAGGGGAAGAGTGCTCCTCGCACCGCGCTCGTCTCCTCCCCGCTCCGCTATGACACTTGCTCATGTGGGGGAAGCCCTACTCAGCCGTTGGCTACGCGCCGATGGAGTATCGCTGACGTCGTGTCACGTTACGGCAGTGGGCGGAATCACGACCGCGGGCTACGCCTTCCCCCTCCCTATGGCGGGAGAAGGGGGGCGAGGCCACGCGAAAATTTGAAAACCGGTGAAACGGATGTTCTAACCCCTGCAACTGTCATTATTATATCGTACTGTTATAGTGCAGCTCAGTTAGCGCAGCTCAGTTGACTCTTTTCGTCATTATTACAGCACGTATTCGTAAAAATCTTGCGGCAGCATGTTCACATAGGAAAAGTGGGCATATTTCTCTGCATTACAATTCTTGGACCTCGGGGTTTTTACTGGCCCTTTAAAGGGCCCGTCAACAACCCCGAGGTCCAAAAATTGTTATAGAGAAGAAATATGTGCTCTTTTGCTATGTGAACCTGCTGCCGCAAGAATTTTGCGAATACGCGCAATAATAAGGAAGTTACAGGGGTTAGAACATCCGTTTCAGCTGGTTTCAAATTTTCGCGTGGCCTCGCCACCCTTCTCCGCTGTAGAAATGGGAGGCGTAGCCCGTCGTCGTGACTCCGCCCACTTCGGCAACGTGACACGACGTCAGTGATACGTCATCGGCGCGCAGCCAACGACCGAGCAGGGCTTCCCCCACATGAGCACGTGTCAGCGGCGCAGGGAGGAAGCGCGATGAGAAGAGACGACCATTTACCTAGCGGTAAAGTAGCGAGACGCCTCTTCATCTCGGAGGCTTTCGTTCTGGCAATACCGCTTCTCCCGGTAGTCTCGGGCTCTACAAGACGGCAGAGGGCAGCACAGGAAAATGAAAATGCGTACTGCGTGGCCGAAACTCATCACCGTAGGGCCAAGGCGCTGTTTCGTAGGGCAAAAGGCCAATCGACGAGCTCAGTGCTACGTCAGGTCGGCGATCGCCGACTTGACGTCACTGCGCGTACAAGGAGGATGGGTCAGGTGTAGGAAAGCAGCGCGGGAATTGTTTTTCGAAATGGAGGGTCTGCGCGGCTCGCAGCGCTGTAATATTCGGGAAATGTGGTCCCCGCGGTCTACTGTACGAATTGGCGAGCTTGTCTGGGGGGGGGTGTTAAAAAAAGTAGGAGCCTGTTGACGGGCCCTTTAAGAAAGTGGCACAAAAATCCGAAGCAAAGATCGTTTCAGCGCGTGTCACAAGCTACGTAGCCTCTGCAAGAGGATTTATTGCGAACCAGCAAGAACACTTTGCAAAACGATGCCGAAGCAATGTTGTATATAGGATTTACCTCACTTGCGACCGGTGCTACATCGGCTAAACCGACGGATGTATAAATGAAAAATTACGAGAACATGCATACTCGCTTGAAGAGTCCGTGAGCAGTCATTGGAAACCACTGTAAGAAATGTTTGCAAGCCGGTTTTTAAAGATTGTCAAATACCAGGCACACAGAAAAACACCAGCGCGAAATTTTTGAGGCCTTTAGCATCTAAAAGAGTAGGAAATGACATGCCAGAGTAGCTTCGCTACCCCTCCGCAAAAAATCAGATGATTTACCCATCAGAACTGCGAGCTAGCATTATATTCAACGATATCTTGTTCCCTGATATGTATACTGGTTGTGTTTTTTCTTTATGTATTTACGTGCAAACGCTATAAAATATGGTTGTGGTTACCGCTGTGTTTGTTGTATCATCTCGTCTTCGTCTTGTTCTAGCGCTGTTTCGTTCGAAACCACTATGTACCAAGCATCCCATCGCAAGACTCTAATACGAATGCATTAGGTTGAAGCATTCGAGTTTTGCGATATCCAAGCATTCATGATTCTCTTGTACTTTCAGGTCACCCCTACGTCCTCCTTTTTTGCCGTCGGTAATAACTGTTCGCTGATCAAAGTCCCACAATCGGATTATACCGGACCACCTCGAAAAAACGAAGC